>BJBW01006259.1:0-18869 GCA_004320125.1 Scolopax mira
GGTCCCAACACTGAGCCTTGAGGCACACCACTAGTGACCAGCCACCGTGAAATTCATTCACTAGGACTCTTTTTTTTTTCTTTTTTACTTCTGGGTCTCATACATTTTGTGGAGTATCACTAGAAATACAATCTCATAGATATTCAAGAATAAAGTTCTAAACTCACCAGCTTTACTGGGAATTTTAGCATAGTATTCAACAAAGGTATTTTCTCAACAGATGTAAAAATTTAAAAAAAAAAAAAAAGAAGCAGAAACACTACAAAAAACTTATTTTTTTTAAAAATTATTTTACTGTCCATAAAGTTTCAAAAGTATATGTATTATTTATGGATATATATTAATATTACATCTAACAAAAACAAATATCTATCTTAAAATTTATATTTGATAGGACACCAGAAAAATGTATGATTCTTTTAAAAATCTTTTTCCAATACAGTATCAAGATAATGTAGGATTTTTTTTTATAAAAAAAACCCCCAGTGATTATATCACATGCAAATATTGCTATGCTTTAGATTTAGGTTATTTTTCAAATTAAATAGGACATTTTAGGATATTTTAAATTTTTTTTCATAAATTATAACCTAATTAAACAGTACATTAATACATTGTTATAATTTCAAGAGGGAAGGCAATCAATAGTAGAAAGAAATTTTAAGGGGCGCAGTTCTGATAATTTTATCAACCACTTCTCTTCCTTCCACCAGAGATTATCTTTATGGAAACTTTATGGCCAAGATTTAAAAAAAAAATAATCTTCTAATAATCTGATTTAAGTTTTGATCTGACTTTGGAGCTGTCCCTGTGTTGATCGTTGTATGACTCTAAAACAAATTCTACTACAGAGATAGACTAGGATGAGTTGACCTTGGCTTTACGCCACATGCCCACCAAGCAGCTCTATCATTCCCCATCCTCAGCTGGACAGCAGGTAAGAAAAATAAAATGAATGGCTTGTGGGTCAAAATAAAGGCGATTTAATAAAGCAAAAGCAGAGACCACATTCAGAAGCAAAAGAAAACAAAATATTTGTTCTCTATTTTCCATCAGCAAGTGATATCCAGCCACCCTCTGGGAAGTAGGCCTTCAGTAGGCCTAGCAGCTGCTCCAGAAGACAAATATCAAAATAATGAAGCCCCCCCCCCGCTTTCTTTCTCTTAGCTTTTTTTTCCGAGCAGAAATATCTGGTATGAAATATCTCTTTGGTCAGTTTAGGTCAGCTGTCCTGGCTGTTTCCCCTTCCAATAACAGCTGCTGGAAAGAATAAGGAAGGGAAAGACTTTTGAGATTATGGTGTTTGTCTTCCCAATTAGCCATTATACATGATAGAGCCCTGAAAATGGTTAAACAACTACCAGCTGATAGGAAGCAGTGAAATAATTACTTATTTTGCTTTCCTTGCACATGCAGGTTTTGCTTTACCTATTAAACTGTCTTCATCTCAACCCATGAGTTTTTGCACTTTTACTCTTCTGATTTTTTTCCACATCTGTGTGGTACTTGTCTGTGTATCAGGGTTAACACACGCTTTCCTATTTAGAATTTAATTCTATAAATTTGTAACTTCAAAGTACTTAATTCCATAGAAACAGTGCAAGCATTAGTACATAGATCATCTGCCTCAATGTGTCAGTAAATCTGTTTATCCTTCAGGGACCCTAATAAATGCTACAATCTGTCTATGTTTATAGGCAATGAGATCATTGGATTGAAAAGGGGAAATGAAGTAAGTGATACTTTTAAGCAGGGCTCCAGACTGAATAACACCATCCTGAAACACAGAGTACTTAGCTTCTCCAGCTCCCTGACCACACCTGACATAACCATAACTTATGTGAAGAATATCACCCAAAGATATCTGAGCTACTTTTTCTACTACTTTGGTCATCCTCCTTCTACCCTTCTCTTGGGGAAATAAGAACAGCAATAGATCCTACCACCTGTGGACTACTTCACTAATAATCCCATGTAACAGTTCTTTGCTTTTTTTTTTCTTGTTTTTTTTTCCCCCTGGAATATAGAGATAGAGAGGTACACATATACACTCTGGAAATAACACTCTGGCAATAACACTCTGACCTGTAAATATGAGACAGTGAGGCACTGACTGTCTCTCTTCTGAATGCAGTAGCAGTTGCCCTAATACTTGTTTGAGTCCCGAGGACACTTACTACAAAGAGCCCTGATGCATCTGTAGATCTTATGTAAGTGATAAGGAACTGGTCCATAAACTCATGGTATAATAGAATCATAGAATGATTTGGGTTGGAAGGGACCTTAAATATCATCGAGTTACAACTATCTTGCCGTGGACAGGGACACTTCCCACTAGACTAGATTGTTCAAAGCTCCATCCAGCCTGGCCTTGAACACTTCTGTGATTTGCTTGTGAATAAAGAGAATGAAGTTTATTAGTTTAAATATATACTTACTTTCTGATCAGAACTGGTTCTCACCTGGTTTGTGCAGGTTTGTTTTTCTGCACACACATCCCCATAAATATATTATAAGAATGGGAGGGAAAAAAAAAAGAACTTTATTTTTCATTTAGCTTTCCAAATTCTTTGTCTTAGATAAGCTGTGATTTTGAATCCCATTTCAGGTGCCAACATATTCCCATTCTGATCAGAGGAAATATTGTAATATAACAGGATTCTGGATTCACATACTAATTACTCCATTCTGTAACTGGACTGTTAAACAGTGCTTTCTCCCTGCCTCACCAGCCTTCTGTGACTCTATTCAATAAATCCTCTAACCACTATTAATGGGAACTGAACAATTTCTGCACGGGATAAATTATGCTCCAGCTTTTGAGTTGAAGAGAAAGAGAGAAAAGCAAGAAGTAAACTTTTCAGCAACCATCAGTGGGCTATCAGAATGGCCATTAATCCTTTATTTTGCATGAAAATTTATATAGCATTTTTCCCATAGTTTCTCTTTGTTTAAATTAAGACCTCACTCATATCGCAGAATCTCACTTTATCGCAAAATCTGTTCCTATGCTAACAAAAATTATGATCTTTGATACACTGCTGTTTCAAGAATTTTGATTTTCCACTGCACCTTTAAGTAGTAATTAAGGATAGCAGGTCATATAAGGAAAGCAGGTGTATAAGCTAAAGAAATCTGGCTTCTGAAGAAATATTCATTAGGGACAAGTACTCCCTCTTCAGAAATTCTGCCTCATTAAGGGATAATCAGGAATTCATCGATAAAGTGACATAACTGATTACTTGTGCATCTGTCTCAATAATTTTTTCGCTGCTTATGTCTGCAGCAGCAAGTAGGAACAAATTATAATGTTAGATTGATATTAGTGGAGCAACAATTGATGATTTTATGTTGATTTAAATACTAAAAACTTACAAAGTTGCTTTATGCAGATGCAGTTGAACTTGATGCACTGATGATTATTGCTAACATAAAAATGTCTATAAAGTTCATTAACAGCCTAAAATCTGATTTCTATTGAAGATCATCATTCTAATTTGCATGATTAATACTAAAGTTGTGGCTGTTATATAAGCAGAAGTTTCTAAAAACAGTGTCTGCTAAGTGTTGCTAAGCAATACTTATGTATATTTAGGTGCAAGGATATGTGTTGAGACAAAATTAAAGGCTATAATTTTTAAAAATTAAAAAAATCAGAATTGTTGAGTTTTAAATTAAATTTAATTTTAAAGTACATAGACATTATGTATTATATGAAAAAAATATTTGGGGTTGTTAGTAAGACAAGTGGTTTCAAGTTGCATGTAAATGTAAACGAAACCTTTTTTTCTTCAAGTTACATATGAGTGGAAGGAAGAACGGTAAAAATTCCTGAAAAAGTATCAGTTTTTGCTCTTATATTCAGTAGATCCAAAGATAAAAGACAATCTAAGACCTTTAAGGCACACATAAATCACTAGAATTTTATATGAAAAAGACATTTTACATGTGGCATCCTTTTGATGCCACAAGATGATCAGAATCCAGTCTTGTATCGCAGACAGGGCTAAGATAATGAGGATAACTTACTTGGTTATTGTTTTTATTGTCTTCCGTTATGGAATTGTTGGTCTAATTCCACAAGTGAAATTCCACATGCCTGGGCATGCAGAAGTGGAAATCCCAAGTGTCACTTTATTTTTTTTCTCAGCTTATATTTCAGAAGTATCAAAAGACACATTACCTCCATGCATTTGTTGTTTTCTTGTCTGCTTTGTGATTCAAGAACTGAAGTGAAATATAAAAGTTCTTTGAATTCTACCAGTTCTTGCTACAGACTTCCTGCATACCTTAGGGCAGAATAGAGAGACTGAAAGCATCAAAAACTGATAGGCATTTAAATCTGACTGACTATAAAGCTTAGAAAAGGTGTTATTCATTGAAGAAACCATTGAAGTTGCTACATTATATTTTAAATTCTTTCCTTTAGCCAGACAAAAATAACAACATTTGAAAAGACCAGATATAGGGCTGAGTGATTTGAGGTCCAACTCATTAAATATTATTGATTTTGTTATTGTTGTTAATATTATTGATGAAAAGAATATTTTTATATTTTTGTTATATTTTTAAAAGCAAAATTCAGATTTCAGATGATCATGGGGTCATTAGGGAAACCCATCACATTTCACTTTACTTATGATAGTAATTTTGGAATTAACTGTCCTTATTGTAGGAAAACAGACTTCTATGTAATGACATTGGATTACTGAGACAGATTTCACTGAATTTCACTGAATTTTTTGGAGTTGGAAGGGACCATAGAGATCATCTAGTCCATTTGCTGGTTACATGCTGCAATCATTGCAGTCATCAGTGTTGTCTTTTATGTTGACAGTTATATGATAGTCAAAATAACTTTTAAAATACATTATGTAATTCAAAGAACATCAGGAACAATGATCGACATTGCTAGGACACTGGAAGCTAAGAAGATAATTAGACAGAAAAGAAACTTTAAAAACCAGAGTAAGTCCTGAAGTTTTACTCAAAGGACAAGATTGCCTCTTTATCCCTGAATACTTAGCTAATCTATATTATCTATTCCAAAACATTAACCTAGGTTATTCTAAATTGTAAGAAAGCTTACTTTTTCTCTCCTGAAGTGAAATATCCTTCATAACTGTCATGTTCTTTCACCATGTTACTGAACTAATTATCAAAGGGTTTGATTATATTCTAGATTCTTTACTTATCGAAGTCCCACTTTAAAACATTCCTCAGATTTGCGATATCATACAGAACATACAAGTGAAAGGGGTTATTACAAAATACACTTCCATTAGCAGACAGCTCAATGAAGGATTGGGAAATATCCAGCTGCTAATGTGCTTTAAATTACATACCCTTATACTGCGTGCGTTTTAATATTAGGAAAATTGGTACCCTGCTCCTTACATTCAGACAAAAGGAATTCATTTAATCTCACATCGGGCATTTTAGTTGTTCAGAACATAATCAAGACTATCAGTTTTCTAATCAAAAAAATAAAAGTAAAAAGAAAAAGTTTCATTTTGTAGTGTGGTAGAAGCAGAAAAATCCAGATGTAGATGATTCAGGCAATAAAGGTAAACGTCCTTCGGCCAAATGAAACTGATTTCCTTCACTGTCATAACTCCTGCTGAGTTCCCAACAGCGTGTTGGCTCAGGTCGTATTTCTAGAAGTACTGACAGGCTGTAACACAATTTTTTCAATGGATCTCTCCAGAATATTATCTGAGCCCTTCTGTGTGCCTGTTACCTTTCCACAGTTTCATATTACTAATATGGAGTTTCTTATTACTAAATTCTCCAAGACTACAGAGTATGTCTTCCTTTATACCTAAAAAATATCAGCAGGGTAGAAAGTCTAAGCTATAAGGAGGCAAGCATAGCCAAGGTCTTTTGCATGGAAGCCAAGTAATGGAAGATGCAGCAGTGGTCTCATCTCCATGTGGAGCTGAGGATTTTGGGCATTACTTGACCCCAGAAGCTATGACACATTAATTGGTGTCACGCAATAAACATGTATTTAATTCCAGAGGTACCACTGGAATGAATTAGAATAGAGAAGTGGGAAACAGTATGCTTTCACATGAAAATGGGTAAGTGAAATTTTGCAAGACTTAGGTGAAATACTGAGGGATAAAAATAGTAAGGTAATATTGAGGCAGTCAGGAAGACTGCCTATCTGCCAAGAAGGTGACCAGAGAACTACTTGCATGATATCTTTAAATATAGACACTCAGAGAGTTACTGAACTGCTGTTGTCTCACACACTCAGTAAATTTCTTGCAAAACACCACAGTGATGTCTATACTCAGTGACATTATATGCCATCTGCTGAAAATATAAAAATATGGAGTTGAACTTGAAAGGAGATTGAAGAGATATACAAGAAAGTAAGTGTGTGTTTGGGCTTGAAAATAGTTTACAGCTTCAATTGGCTTGCCACCTTTGCACTTTTAAATATCTATGAATATTGTTTAATCATCACCATGTGTATTATTGAATGGCATTTTTATTTTTATTTACTGACAAGCAGGTTTCCAATTGCAAAATACAGGCATTACTTGACAAATACAAACATTTTTACCACATTTTACAATTATGATTGTATCCAATCATAATTGTAAAATGTGGTAAAAATGTTTGTATTTGTATCCAATCATAATTATCAATTGTGATCAATTAGGCTATGAGTAAATAAATCAGAGAAGTTACATGAAAATGATTAAAGGTTTTGAAAATATGAAGAGAAGTAAGAAGTTCAAGAAATTCAAACTATTTAATTAACCTAAGAGAAGACTAAGGGGTGACCACAGGATCACAACCTACAAAAGCCTACAGAAGGAATGAAAATTTAATAATTGAAAGTTCTTCACTCTGGATCACAAATATATAACACGATCCTACAGCTTCAAATTAAGCTAGAGAAATTCAGATGGCACAAAATTTCAACTGTGTTTTCTGAGCCATTGCAGTAAAATCTCAAAAAATTCTGGTCGCTTCTCTGTGGCTGGGAACTTTTATATCAAGGCTGACGATTTAGCTAAACTATGCTTAAATTCAGCTGTGGGACTGAAAATTGTATCACGAAGCTCATTAGGCTCCCATTATGTCAGAGGTCAAACTACAGGATTATAATTGTTGCTTCCAGTCTAGATTTTATGAAAAATTTCACAAGAAAAAGATGTGTCTGCCTCAGTATAGCATTCCACATGGCTCAAGAGCACTGAACCTGCTGTTAGCCTTTAATAAGATTAGGATTTGTATATGCTGCTCAGTCTCCCATTGATTCATGTATTAGTTTATGCCAAAAAAAAATAATCCTTTTCTCTAGTGCCTGTTCACCCAGAGATGTCCCATAGATGATTTGACCCCCTACACTGGCAGAAAAAAATTCACTAATTAAAATTTATCCAACAGATTTAGTTATGCAGTGTATTAATTTTCAGCAACAGTCTAGCTATAACATTTCTAACTGTATCTTACTTACATGTACTTTAAATACAGGTTTGATCTAAGGAAGAAATTTCTGTCTCTGCAGACTAATTATTCTTTGGAAATCTTGTTTGATTCTTTAATAAAGACTAACTTAAAATTGACATAATGAAATTTATTTCATTTCCAGTGCAAAAGTGTTTTGAGGCTAATTTTATAAGCTTCACATTTTCAAATTATTCTTTTGACTGTACTACTCTGCATCTGATTTCAGGATTCTCTGCTGTATTTCTCAGTTTGAAGGTCTCAACCTTAAACAGGAGATGTTCTGACCTACAGAATTACAGTTTCAATACCCTGTAATTAGATATGGACAAGGAACCAAGTATCTGAGTACTCGGGAAATATTTCCAGCATGAAGATTAATCAGCTATCAATAATCACATGAATTATTTCTTTTTCTTTGTTTATTTGCATGTAGATTAGGGTGCATCAAGCAGACCTTTAAGGCTTGAGTCTTAGTCCTGACATGTTGGTCTTTGGCCTGGAAGAAGCCCAAGAGTAATTCAGGGACAACATTCAGTCTTTGGACTTCAAGAAAAATAATGCCATCATTCAGCAGAGAGTAACCGCACTTCTTCATTAACGTAAGAAGTTAGTGGTCTTGAAGAGAGTGGTATCCTGTATCTTACAAAGCTGACATTAATTGTACAACAGTTAACTTATGGAAGAGCTCAGAACAGAAGCATAGTTTCACACCCCTTCCCCTCTCAATCTTTTTCTACCACCTTGTTTGTTGTATTTTCCTTCTGAAAAAGCTTTTTATCTCCAGAATTTTAAGAATCAGTTTTTTACATCCTATAATATGAAAAATTATCTCAAGTTGGTCTTCAGCATCATAAATTCATTTTCTGTGATGTGCTTTTACCTGTAAGAACTACATAATTATGTATGACATAGGAATCGTGCTCAATATCCTCTACACTCATTTTTTATGAATGTATATAAAAGGTATCTGTTTAAAAAACTACCAGGAAGATTCTTTGTTATCAAGATATGATATTTTCTTGGTTTTCAGTGTTCAGAATATCATCTATCCAAACTTGGACTATTGTTGATTTTTGCAGATGTGACTGCACCATTAAGTCATTTATTACAAAATTGATCTTCAGATTTCTCGGGTAAAATACACCAGGTAATCAACAAAGAAATACACAATTTTCCACACATTAAATTCACTTTTCACAAGAGAAGATTGTTCATTTGTAAGCCCTGTGAATTGAACTCAGCAAATTAATTAAGATTAGAAATTAGGAATAATATTCTAACAGCAAGGTCAGTTGAGCATTAGTTTAGACTGCTTTTACAACCTTTGTCAGTGGAGGTTATTTTTAATATTTGGGCAGGTATGGGGTTTTGTACTAGATGTAATAAATTTAAATTACAAATATATATGGAATAAATTTAAATTTTAAAAATGTAATAAATCAGGTTTATGATAAATAAGCTAATTCTGAATTCACATTTGCAAAAATCAGATATTGTTAATACTTAAGCTGGAATTCTGGAGCTGAAACTCCACTGTGACCCAAGGCTCATAGTGTGTCATAGTTTGAACAATCCTTGTAAATTCTGTCTTTCTCTGTTTTCTGTCATGCTGTTTGTTTTTTGATATTATCAAGAATTGGAACTTGTGATGTAGACAACAACTATATCTGAGGATTAAGAGAAAATTAGTGTTGCATATTGAAATTTAATCATAGACATGACTATAGACTCTTCCATTGCTGTCTAGACAAAACTTAGCAATTATAACTTAAAAGAAAAAGATTAGTTACTTAACATAACCTGAGAAAACAGCAAGGTGTTTTTTAACTGTAATGGTGAAAGAAGAAAGAGTAGTCGCCAGCTGAAACACTTTGCAACCATGACAATAAATCATTAATAATAAGTGATCATAAGTGAACCGAGTTCTGATGTAATTTTCAAATGGCAGCAATGAAGTGGAAAATTGTTATACTATGGAGAAGAATGTTCACTAGTACTACAATAAATCATTTACTGAATACTATCACAGTTTAAATTAAAATCATTTATAATTAAGTTTAAAGGAACTTTGAAGATATTTTATTTCAAAGAGAAATTTGTATGAAATGACTCCTAGTAAACATTATCCTGCTGTCTGTTAGCTTAAAGAAAATACTAAAGATCTCATTTAAAAGGTTCCTTTATAGTAGGCTTCAAGTTATTTTCAATAACTCTGCTTCTCTTTCTTAGCCAGAGAAGACTTCAGCCATGACTTCGTTACACAAATGAGTAATTCTGAGAATTATTTTCTTAAAGATTGCTCACAAGAAGAAAAGTTTAGATAAAAATACAGACAAATTAAAAGTAGGTTGAAATAGCATTTTAAATATTATTGTATTGATCAGTTCCAGTATATTATTCACAGTACATAACTCATGCAATAAAGAGAATAAAATTGTGTTCTGTAACAAAAGCAGAATCTAATGATGTAACTGACTCACTAGACCTATGACAAGTAATTATGGATTCCATAGAAGTAATAATGGATTCCATAGAGAGTAAGGCAAGAGAGAAAAAGTATAGTGCCAGCACTGTATAACAAGTATTTTCTGGAATAAAATTTGGAAATTATTTTATACATATTTACAATTTTGCACGCTGTCTTTTACAAAAGTAATACTGTTGAGAGGCTTTAAGGACTTTCCAACTCTGCTACAGTCAAAATAGGTTTTCAGAATTGGTATTCTTACTAGCATGAATTTGAAGATGTGAACAGGAAAGTTTCCAAACCTCATGACTAAGAACCACCTGGGTAAACAGAATAATCATCCATGTAATTCTTCATGTATCATTTAGATACTTCATAGTTTGAATGTATGTTAATGTGGAGCTATTATTTTTCATGAAATTTGCTTTACCCAATGAAATTTTGTTAAAATATATCATAATAATTATATATTTGCATCTAACTTTTCATTCCCTTAACATTGTTTATAACAGTTATAGTCAATATATGTATATAATGGATATATAAATGGAAAATGTTCTATTTCAAGAACAATAACTACATTTTTGTTTACTTACAAAGATTATAAATAATGAAAAACAGTAAGCAAAGCTTTCATTAAGGCTTATTCTTTTTGAAAAGTGGAGATATTTTGAAGCTTTTTTATGTTGGCTCTTCATATTTTAATCCAATGCATTTTCACCTTATGAAAATTGAAAATTGTGTCTTAAATTTTCTCTAAATACAGCAGACAATATTTTATTATTTATTTATTTATTATTTAAATTAATTAAAATAACCATTTTGCATATTTTGACATTATCTTCCATGTTAGCATGTATGAAATTCTAGTAGTTCACAATGTAAGCATGTAGAAAAATGAGCAATTCTGTAGATTTATACATCATTTCATTAGATTAAAAAGGAACCTAACAAATTAAAAAATACAAATTTCTTTTTGTACATCCATTTTCTTAAGAGTAAAACATTATATGTATTAATTATTTTGCCATCAAGAAAGATGGCAGAGTTGTCTTAAACCATCAGCATAAAATCAATTGATAACATAAACTTGTGGGACAGTACTCACTGAAGATTAAAATTCTGATTAAAAAAAAATTAAAATACCTGGAATTGGAAGGAGTTAACCTGAATGAACCTAACTTTGGAAAAAGTTCTGTTTAATATCTTTATCAGTGATGTGGACAAGGGGATCAAGTGTACCTTCAGTAAATTTGCAGACGACACCAACTTAGGCAAGATTGTTTATCTACTTGTGGGTAGAAAGGCTTTGCAGAGAGGTATCGACAAGCTGGATCCATGGGTTGAGGCTAATGATATGAAGTTCAACAAGGCCAAGTGCTGCATCCTGCACTTGAGTCACCGCAGCCCCACACAATTCTACAGGGAATTCTACAGGGGAAAAGTGGCTGGAAAGCTGCCTGGTGGAAAAGGACCTGGGGGTATCAGTAGACAGCCAGCTGAATATGAACCGGCAGTGTGCCCAAAGGGCCAGTAGCATTCTGGCCTGTATCAGGAAAAGTCATCAGCAGGATAAGGGAAGCGATCTGTCCCTGCTGGTGAGGCTGCACCTCGAATATTGTCATGAGTTTTGGGCCCCTCGCTGTAAGACAGAAATTGTGAGATGCTGGAGCAAATCCAGAGAAGGACAACGAAGCTGGTGAGGGGTCTAGGGCACAAGTCTTATGAGAGGCAGCTGAGGGATTAGCTCTAGGATTTAGAGGGATTTCTCTAGGATTTAGAGGGATTTCTCTAGGATTAGCCTAGAGAAAAGGAGGCTGAGGGGAGACCTTATTGCTCTCTACAACTCCCTGAAAGGAGGTTGTAGCGAGGTGGGGGTCAGTTTATTTTCCCAAGTAAAAAGTGCTACGACGAGAGGAAATTGCCTCAAGTTGCACCAGGGGAGGTTTGGATTGGATATTTGGATGAAATTCTACACCAAAAGGGTTAACAAGCATTGAAACAGACTGTGCATGGAAATGATTGAGTCACCATCCCTGGAGCTATTTAAAAGACCATGTAGACATGGTGGTTAGGGACATGGTTTAGTGGTGGACTTGTCCTTGTTAGGTTAATGGTCAGTGATCTTTAAGGTCTCTTCCATGCTAGACTATTCTATGATTCTATGTCTTTTAGGGCTATACCACATTATAGGACTAGACAGTTACACAGTGCAGAACTCCTGTGAAACTAAGTGGGTTTGTAACACTGTGATTTCAAATTAAATTTAATGCAGGAGAGGCTTATCAGCATAACATTTATATTTTCAGTGAAGGAGTAGAGAAACCCAATACCAAACATAACAACAGGAACAACCACTGAACATCATTCTGTTTTCAGCTATTGATGTTGCGTTGCAGCAATATAGCTCATGCAAAATGGATTGCAACACTTTCATTACCAGAAGACATCTTAATGTTTTCACGTTGTTGCTATTCCTTAAAGCAACAACAGTTGTGATCCTTTCTCCTCTAAAACAAATAGGTAGCAGATTCATGTCAAGCACAAAGGACTACTGGTCTTAGCAATTATTTTACATGTCCAGTCAACTAACAAATTAAGGGATCCCTTATTAAAGTATTATGATCAGTACTATAATAGGACTGTAATCAGTTTTCAATAAATATTTAGTCTGGACTACATCACTGCAAGTCTAAAACATAAAACGGAAAGTCTGTAAGAAAATGAACAATTAGAACTCATTAAAATTCATCATTGGAAAAATAAAGTGAGCTTAAGAAGATATTGGAGAGGACATATTTTTTGTCTAGAGGCCCACTTACATGTATTTCCTATATAAATATCTCCCTATTTATCATTGAATACCATTCAGAAAAAAAAAAAAACCCAAACAAACAAAAAAACAAATGCCAAAACAAAACAAAAAAAAACCCCACACAAAACAAAACAAAACAAAACAAAAAAACCCCACAAGAATGAAGGGGAAAAGAAAAAAAATGCTTCTTCTGGAAAATCTAATAGGTTTTGAAGAATACATAGGCTGTGAATATGGTCCCTAACACTGACAGTAAAGATTCAGAAATATTAGTATTTTTAGAGTATTTTAGAAATATTTAGTAATAATTGCCTTTTTAACAGCAACTATACCTTTTTTCTGTGGTCACTCACAGAAAATCACTTGCTGATACCCTGAAAACATAAGTATCCTCCACATCCAAGCATGCATGTTTATGCCAAAGGAGCAAAAACTTCTGTCCTACAAAATGAGGACTGAAACTTGTCTAAATATTTCTGCAGTTTCTGAATGGGTTGCCAAGGAAGGGTCAAGAAGCCTCAGCAGGTTCTAGAGGATGCTGAAGACTTATCTTACCAGGCATCAAACATTGTGTTGGCATTCCCTCTGTGACAGCACATTGCACATTGTTATGTTCAGTACTTTATGTCACGGTCTCCATCGGTAGGAAACTAAAAATTAAATTAATTCCTAGCTCCCACTTCAGGTTTAATGTATGCAAATCTGTGTTTCTAATTACCTTGTTTTTGCAGACACAAGTATTACACGGAGAGCCACTCAATGGCCTCTTTAAAGCCAATTACACAGCTCCCATTTTTCAGTAAAAGTAAAGATTTATCTGAAATTGAGAATAACTCGGGTTAATTATTTATAAAGGATATTCCTCTTTTAAAAGTCAGAGAATAAAGGAACAATTCCATATACTAAATTCAAGCAACCCTAGACAGTTGAAAGGACAGCTATTTAGTAAACATTAATCCTGTTAATGAAGCAGTATATATCTACCAACCAACCAGTCATTGAAATAGACTTTAAATTGTGTGATACTTCAGTAACAAATAATGTTTCCTAAGAAAATTAGAAACAAAATTGAGGCTATTTAATATATTGATTAAAATCTCAGTTGTTTGGACTGAAATCCACCAGAATTTACTTTTTCTAATAAAAGTGTTTGGAAAATCTAGAATAAGATCTGGAAAAATATAGAATTATTACTGTGACATCATTCCTATAAAACATCTTAGACATTTATTATTATTTGAAAGGTCAGTCCGGTGTCCCATTATGAAAATCAACTTTGGCTATGGAAAATCAATAAGCTCATATAAAAAACTTGAAGGAACTTTCTAGGAAAATGTTGAGTTTTAAGCTCTAATTAAGCCATTTGTGTTTTCTTGGGGATTACATGCAGGAACAAAATGAACTCAGTGTAGTATACTGCAATACAATGCAATTTCTTTAAAAAATAGTATTTTTCAAAAACACTCAGGTGTAAATGCCAATGTTAGACTACTTAGGTTTTAACTCTCTCTCTCCCCCCCCTCCTACCCCCCCGCCATGGGTCCATGACGTCTTGCTGACAGTCTGGAGTTTTAAGAAGGCTGATGCGATCAAACCAAGTAAGTAGTAATCAATAAATCTTATATGTTTAATAAATGCAGAATTACACTTGAAATGTGGTACTGTAAGTTAAAATTATTATGATACAAGGCTAAGACTGTATTGTTTTAAGCCACTAACAGGAAAACTGCAGCAAGATTTTTCAATAAAGGTTAAAGATAATGACTTCTTCTGCCCTGTGTGTAATCCTTTTACAAAAAACTTCTCATATAGTAGTATAAAGGCAATAAAATACTTATTGTAAAATTATATAGTGGTTCAGGGATGTGTAATATAATCTGAATTTATGTGAATTCAAGATTGAAGTTTTAACTTCTAAGTAGATCTACGAAAAGTGTGAAGTAAATAAGTTCATTAGTTTTAAGCTCCATGACAGAAACCTCAGAATTCATCAGGTGAATTTATTTTTTTAGATCTCTTTGGCTGCTTAATTTATAGTCCCATACTGCACCTGAGCATATATAAATTTACTTTGTCAGGTTAAGCTAAAATGCCTTCGAAGTTCTTGTGGTTTTCTTCTACTTAGGTTTTCTAGAGATAGTCTACAATTTAGATAGTCATAGCAGTCTGCTGTCTGAAACCACATTATTCTTCAAACTCCTTTGACTCTTCAACATTAGGAAAAGCTTTTATGACCTTTTTGATTGCAGATTTTGTTGCCCGACAAGGTAAGCACTATCACTCTGACCAAGACAAGCAGAAAGTTATGAATGACGTGTCACCTTGTGTATCCTCATAACCTTGTTTTTTGTTTGCTTATGCTCATCAACTGTTAGATTGTTCATCAGTATTAAAAGAAAGACATATAATATACCATTGTTATTAATGTTAATTTCATTTTTGGGGCTACTGATGGGAAAAAAAATACCATAGATCTTCCTATGGTATTTTTATAAGTATTTCTTTTAAATCAGTTTGTTTTGCTGTTTGGTTGATGTTCTTCATATAGTTTCGGCTGATTCCCTTTGTATCTTTAGCATGTTTCCTCAGGCTGCTGGCTTCTTGTATGACAAGTGTTTGTCTCCTTTTTCACAGAAAATCAGTTATCAGGCGACTATCAGTACATCATGCATTCAGAATAATTTGGAGTTCCATCATATAAGACAATTCAAGCTTCTTACAGATATGTTTTCAGAATTCAACTCTAACGAAAGAGTTGAATTTGGCTTTGAATATTTTTTTCTTCTCCAGTATTTAACACTGGAAAACGATCCACATTTATCATTGACCTTCTTTAAAAATAAAATTTTGTTTTCTGAAAACATTGTGTAAGGGCCACAGAGAGATTGACAATAATGTAACTAGGTTCGCTAAATATTTGTTAATGCAGATGCATTATTTTCCTTTGTTTTCAACACAAGAAACATAAGAAGGAAAAAGAATCATAGAATCATAGAATGGTTTGGGTTGGAAGGGACCTTAAAGATCATCTAGTTCCAACCCCCCTGCCATGGGCAAGGATACTTCCTTCTAGACCAGCTTGCTCAAAGCCCCATCCAGAAAGGCCTTGAACACTTAGAGGGGTGGGGCATTCACAACTTCCCTGGGCAACCTGTTCCAGTGCCTCACCACCCTCACTGTAAAGAATTTCTTTCCAATATCTAATCTAAATCTCCCCTCCTTCAATTTAAAACCATTACCCCTTGTCCTTTCACTACACTTCCTGACAAAGAGTCTCTCTCTGGCTCTCCTATAAGCTCCCTTCAGATATTGAAAGGCCATTAAAAGGTCTCCCCACAGCCTTCTCTTCTCCAGGCTGAACAACTTCAGCTCTTAGCCTGTCCTCACAGGAGAGGTGCTCCATCCCTCTGATCATCTTCATGGCCCTCTGCTGGACCTGTTCCAACAGATCCATGTCCTTCCTGTGTTGAAGAAGGTGGAAGGCAAACAAAATATTCGTTGGTTTTGTTTGGTTTTTTTGCTTGTTCTCCTCTCAATTTTTTCCCTTTACTTTCTATTCCAAAATCCTTAGTCATCTTCTGAAATTTACATAAAATAAGAGTGGGGTAGATTAAGGAGATATATATATATTTAAGTTCCAATATTCAGAGACAATTTACAATAACTTACTGTTAGAGTCTGAGAACAAGTGATAACTATCTTTAGACTTTTTCTTGTTAAGAACTATAGCAGCCTCCATGCTTCTTCTTCCCTTTGTGAGAATAGTGAAAATGCGATAATCATCCATTTCTTTTCATGTTTTCTCCCAATTTGAGTGTTTTGAATATCTTTAGGAGACTGTTGTAGTAAATGGAATTTCTTCAGGAGACTGTTTTAGTAAATGCTACTGTATGCACATACCGTTCAGTGGAAGTACGATTTCTTGTACACAATAATGCACTCTTGTAAAAAGGTTATTTTTTATTAAGCAGTGCAAACATATTTTAATTAGAATGAAGCAGCTCTCCCTTTGAAATAGCCTAAGGCAGTGAAGTGCTTTGTGACTAGTTGGGATGCAAATGGTTGCATAAGATGAGAAGTGGGGAAACTTTCTGGTTTCTCCAAGGCATTACTGCCCGAAGAGTTGACCTTCTTCCCAACTTTAAGTCCTTTTATCTTAGTGTAGTACAACACAAAATAGAACAGCTATTGCCATTGTGAGAAGCATTTTAAGTCATGTTACCCCCATAAAAATGGGTTCAAGACGTATAATAATATGAAAGTTACTGCCATTACCTAATACTGATTCAAGACTAAAAGTCAGAAACAATTTATAGATCTTCTTTCTTACAATGTTTCATATCTTTTGCTATAAAAACGGAAAAAGCAGAAAAAGTACAGCTGTTCTTCTCAATATCAGATATCAGCTTGGAAGGCACTTGCAGGCACCTGTCATGCTTTTTTTTTTCTGGCTGATCATGTGAGTGGTTGAAAGTAATGATTTCAAGATGTCTTTCTATAGCCCAAAGGCAGCTAAGGTCTCACAGATTTTTCATTCCTGTCACCTGCATGTGCATATATAATACAGGTATATGAGTTTATATACACTTGTGTGCATACTTAGACAAATATCTAAGTACTATATTATACCTAATAATTATTCACCCATACTTTTTTTAGATTACAATGAAAAGCATTGAAATTTTAATATTTTCTTCTGAATTCTATAGTTATTGTTCACTCTTAATGGTACTCATAAAAACCATTGTAAAATAAACTACATAGTTACAAGAATTAAGAGCAAAATCAGGTATCCAGAACTAAGTGTAAATCATCTTTTTCACAAAATGTTTCTTTCACATATAAATTGCACAATATAATATAAATTACACACAAATATAAGCACATTTGTGTGTATTACAAACTAGTATCTCTATTTCGCTCTTCATCTTTGTAAGAATCCTTCACTTAACCAAAATCCCTTTTAGTAATATTAAATACATTTTTCAAAGGTGATCTTGGTTCAACTAATAGTAGATTTCTCACAGAAAAGTGTTGAACAAATATCCTTTTTTAGTCTCTGGGAATAGCAGAGTAAAACCCTAGAGGCTTTTTGGAAGATTTTCTGTGGAAAAAAGGAGGACATGACAAGCATTATTCTTTCTTTTTGAGTGTCAGTATTATTATGCCCAAGGAAATGAAGCTATGCCTGGGCCTTGTCTGGAAAGCTAGTCACACGGTGACAACATGTCATTTCTGATAGACTAATATTGAGCAGCATTCCTTTCTGACGTTTCTAAGCAAAATGTCATGTCAAATCCCACTAATCAAATATGTCACTTGTTGTTGCAAATATATGATGCATAATACAGAAAAGCTTAAATAAATTATAGGAAATTATTTTTATGATATGCACAAGTCTTCACTTGAATGAACCTCTTGAGCAAAGGGGGACAGCTCCAAGTGCCCATGTACTCCTTTCTTTATAAAGAAACTCCTTGTTTCTTTATAAACTCCTTGTTTCTTTATAAGACAAAAAATGAGTGGAATCATCATGCCTTTAGAAAGAAGGTAAAAGTGGTTATTCCATATATATACATCAAAACAGATGCATGAATACTCGTGGGAAAATTGCTACAGATGTGTAAGAAAAGGCTCCTTTTGGAGCTTTTAACATTAAAAAAATGATGAAATAATATAGAAGTGCAAAATCCATTCACATTTCACTAAATATTTTTATTGTGTCTAAAATACTTTCAATACAACTGTAATACTTATATAGAGTAAAATTACTTTTTTCATTAATATGCTGGGTGATTTAATTACTTCATTATCTTTCATATCATGTTACAGAAAAGAAACAAGGCAAAAGCCCAGCTGGAACTCAACCTGGCGATGAATATAATGGACAACAAAAAAGGTTTCTATAAATACATCAACAAAAAGAGAACCAGAGAGATTTTCCATCCTTTACTGGATGCAGGGAGAAACACTGCAACCAAGAGGCTGAGATATTAATGCCTTCTTTGCCTCTGTCTTCAATAGTCAGACCAGCTCCCCCCTGGGAGACCAGCCAGCCTCCAGACCAAGCCTCTTGGTCTGGAAGATAAGAATGGAGAACAGAACAACTCCCCTGTA
>BJBW01006264.1:0-57150 GCA_004320125.1 Scolopax mira
AAGACATTGAGGTGCTGGAACGGGTCCAGAGAAGGGCAACGAAGCTGGTGAGGGGTCTGGAGCACAAGCCTTATGAGGAGAGGCTGAGGGAGCTGGGGTTGTTCAGTCTGGGGAAGAGGAGGCTGAGGGGAGACCTTATCGCTCTCTACAACTACCTGAAGGGAGGGTGTAGTGATGCAAGGGTTGATCTATTTTCCCAAGTCATAGGACAAGGGGTAATGGCTTCAAGTTCACCAGGGAAGGTTCAGGTTAGATATTAGGAAATATTTCTTTACTAAAAGGGTTTCCAGGCATTGGAATGGGCTGTCCAGGGATGCGGTTGAGGCAGCATTCCTTGAGGTATTCAAGAGAAGAGTTGACATTGTGCTCAGGGATATGGATTAGTGTTGGGTTGGTGTTGTTTTGGCTCTGGTGTGTCGTTTATGTGGGGTTTTTTTATTTGTTGCTGGGTTTTGTTGTTTGTAGTTTTTTTTTTCATTGTTTGGACTAGATGATCTTGAAAGGTCCCTTCCAAGCTAGGTGATTCTGTGATTCTGTGATCATTTGCTACAGAAAATGCCTTTGATTATTCCATATTGTTTCTCTGAAGTATATGTGATTTACTTTTCTAGCTACTAGTATGTAAGTTCTGATGGAGAGAGAAGAATACTATACTAGATTTAAAAATTGCTCAAACTGAAAAATGACTGAAACCAATGATGTGAATAAGTTGATTAGCATATTCAGTAACACATTTTTAGTTCTATATGTTCATTTTCTTTGCCAAACACATTTTAAAAAATACTATAGCAAGATGGAAAACAAGCTAGATCATCTCAAATGTTACTTAGACTTCTTAACATTATCTGTTGTGTTGTTAAAAGAGGTTGGTTTGCTCAGGCTTAGAAGACGTTATTTGTACAGTTTATGTCAAAGCAAAAAAGATGGAGGAAATACACTGTCTGAAGAGTACTTGAGTGTGTATCTCATCTATTCCTTCTGCTTTGAACAGTTGTACGTACCAAGTGTGTTTATTTCCTGTGCTCTGATTTGTCATATGATGTGTTCATTTGTCGGGAGTGCTGAAAGAAATGAAATAAAACCTAAAAAGATATGCTAACAGATCCATGGTGATAATGAAAAGGATGACAGCAGCAAAGAAGAAAGATTATTCTACTATATTATACTTTCACATTATTCTAGACTATTTTTCATTGAGGTCAGTCATTTTAACCGCTGAATTCCATGATAAGTGTTCAGTTGATCTCACTGGGAGAAGTGAGCCCTTAGCTGCCCAAAACAATGCCTTTGTAGTAAAGATGTAGAGAAATTTTTAACGTTGCATTTTGGAATTTGGCAATTTGGGTTTACGGAACAAAAATAAAAATGTTTTGTAGTACAAAATACAGTGAGAAGTTGGGAAGAGATGATTGCAGCAGTTCAATAAAAGAAATCTTAAGATAGACCGAGGAGTCTGTCCAAAGTTTGCTTAGATTTCTGTTAGGAACAGATTTGTGTACCTATTTGGAAAGAGTGAGACAATTATTCAATAGAAGACTTACGAGAGTAAGCAGAAGTGGAGTGTCTGAAGAACTAAGGACTGTTCTGAGACTGATGTCACAGTGGGAGTATAAAATAGCAAAAGAATGAGAAACAAAGAGAAGTGGGGGTATAGCTATTAAAGGTTGAACACGTGTTCACTACAAAAGAAACAGAGAGATACTGGAGAGACAGTACAACACAAAAACCATGAAAAAATAGAATAAAAGAAATGCAATCTAGAGAAAAAATGCAGGAGCACATCCATATTGAGGTATGTGACAGGTAAACATCCTGAGATGGTTTGGAGGAGCACAGCTCGTAGCTGCAGTCTGCTTTGTGGCAGATTCTGTACTGTGTAAAAAGGTTAGAGAACAACCTATATGCAATGCAGCAGCTTCTCTGCAGTAGGATGGCAGATGCAATCCTACTATGGCAGTATATGAGACAAGAGCATCATGGCAAAGGAAAGTGAAACACGGGCTACTGGGTGAATATCAGGGCAGATGTGAGCACTTATGTGGCTAAATACCTATCTGATAAAATAAATTTTGCAGCATGTTTAAGTTGCTAATACATGGAGTTTAAGATAACCATTCAGTAGGACAGCTTCAATGATGATCTTATATAGCAGTCCCTTTCATAAGTCAGAGTGCCAGTGTCTCCACTGTCTGACTTCTGGCACTGGAGCTCATGAGAAGGGCTGTGGTTATTCTATGGCTGCTTTCTCCAGATGGGTGGCTAAAGCTAAACTGCCTGTTGGAAATGCTCTGGTGCCAGGAACTCTTGGGAGAGTGCTAGTTGGAATGAGTGATGCAGAGGCTGTGTTAACATTTAAGATAACTGTAGGACTGTGCCCAGGCTCTGGCACTGTTATGTTTACTTGGGCAGGCTGGTCCCGAATTTGTTCCAGGCTAGAGCAGGAACAATGGCTATTGTGTCATGGTGCCACTGGGCATCGGTCTTGGAAACCTGTCTAGCAATTCTGGCAGTGATTTTAATGTACTGCTTGTTTAGATGTTATTTATTTGTGATTTTTTAATCTTTGTTTTCACATACACTTGGCTTTATTTCACCCAGAATTGCAACTGCAAAGATTTTCAGGGAAGATAGACATTGTCTGGAAAGAAATTGATTTTGAGCCCCATGGGAGCACAGTAAAACTGATACACAGTGAGGGAATGATCTGACCAGACGAGAGGGAGCAGTCAGTCCAAGAGAAAGTGCTCTGAGGGCCCAGGCTGGCACTTTATTAATACCTCAGAGAAGTCTAGACAGATGTTTCATTTCTTAGCAGTTTTACTCCAACAACTCTTTTCTTGACTCAGAAAGTCTGGTGGTACTTGAAATTGTCAGCACACAACTAAATCAACTTCTACTTTGCAGGTGTGCCTATGAAAAATGCAGACCATATGGAAATATAAATGCTTTGTTAAAGATAAGTTCTTAGGTCTCATAAAAGCTGGGAAATTTACCTGGTAATAAGTGTAAGGAGCCTGAGAGTATCCCTGCACATAGGGGTTTGGCCCCCAGATCCCAGGGCCAAGCAAGCACAGCTATTGAAGTGGGCTCCTGGGTGCTGTGAGGTCCTCATGGTCAGGACCAGCTTTTGGCCCAGGGGAGACACTTTCAGCTGAGGCTCTCACCAGGTCCCTCCTGAGCTACAGCTCCTGCCACCCCACAGCCATGGGGACTGGCCATTGGACCTGCCAAGCCAGGCCCATGCAGAGGCCAACATCCTGCTGTGGTCTTGGCCCATCCCCATCCCCATGGCAGTGGGTAATGTCCAAGGCTGGGGCTGCCCCTGGCTGCCCTGCTCCTGGCTGAGGTGAGAGAGGCCCTGGCTGCCTGGCCCTGCCCAGCTGGGTCTCCTGGGGAACCCCAATGACCTCCTTATCCCAACCCCAGGTTGCTGCCAGCTCTCACAACATTATTACAGTAAGATGGACATTTCACAAGCCTGTTGATGTGAGCATTTGTTTTCAGGACCAGATCTCTCCCTGTGCTGTAGAGTGATGCCCAGAAGAGCTTTGCAAATGACCAGCTATGCACTTCAGGACACCCCATGGAAGAAGCTTCTCTGAGAGAAGGCCATGCACTCTACTGTCCTTCACCACGTGCAGTTTAGGAGGCCTTTCCTGGTTTGATTTGGTGAATAGTTCTTTCTTTTTTACTTTCTGTGATCCAGAAAGGCACTTTTCACAACTAAATTTTAATAGTCCCCTGAGGGGGGAATAATCTTTAATAACATCTGATCCAAAGTCCAGTGGGATTTTTTTCTCTATCCAAATATTGTTAAAGTTTAAACTTCTTCAAACACAAGCAAAGAAGAAATTTAGGGGGGCATTTCATGTCAGGCCTATATAGGTACATGTAACCACTTCTGGAAGCTGAAAGGTGAAAAGGTTTATAGAATCTGAGATATTTTTATCATGCTTCCAAAAATGTAACCTTTTCACTGTTTCTCAGTTTAGCTAATGTGATATTTTCCTTTTCATAATTAATAAATGTAAGAAATGACCTTTTGATTTAACTTGATTAACTTGATTATTCATCATTAAAATGTTGTCTGTCACCCTCCATATGGAAAGTATGTAAATTTACCCAGCATGTGGGGATGTGCTGTTCATGTTGAAACAGATAACATTTGTATTAGTATTGTGTTATTTCCAAGTTTACCTCTACATTGGTTATATAAGAAATTTTCTTTAGGAATGATATTATGATAACATTTTGCAAATCAGTAATCGACAGTTTCATAATGAAATTTACCATCACTGAATTTTTTTGAAGAGGTTATTGAACTCATTGAAAGTTAAATGCTTGTATAAATATGAGCTAAAATATAGCTTTATGTTTTACATTTGGTAAATATTCATTATTTCTCATCCATGTCATACTTTGTTCTTACAACACATGACCTATGGATAGTCATTCCATTAAATTTTTACACAGCAAATAATAAACTGGAGCAATTTACCTTTAGTCAGGAAAATTCTCATCAACGATATACTGTTTATGACAACGCTTCTCAGGTTTTAAAGTTCATTTTTAATAATTATAGAAATATTACCCTAGATTTTATTGTTTGGACTGCTTAGTGGCATTTTGAATTAGGAGATGTCTTAATATGTTAACAGACTAGTAATAAATAATGGAGGAATATAGTTGCACTTTGAAGTTCAGTGGAAAAACATTTAAATTTAGAAGGAATAAGTTCCTCCATCACAGGCTGGAGAGGGCTTTGAGAAACCTGCTGTGTGAGGTGTCCTTGCCCATGGCAGGGGAGTTGGAACTAGGTGATCTTTAAGGTCCCTTCCAACCCAAACCATTCTATGATTCTATAAGTTCCCTATTGCCAGAAATATAGGTTAAAAAGATGGCCACGTGGTTTTCTGCTGCTGGAATGAAACCCAATAAAAGAGAAAATCTTCCTTCAGGCCATAAAGTGGCTATGTAATTAAAACTTGGTTGCAGTTTCTATACCCAGGTACCTTCAGTAATGCTGTCATTCCTGCATGGCTTGGAAAGCCAAAAAAGTAGACAATCTATTCATTTCAATGACCACTTTGCTGCTCTTCTACCTGTCCCTCCTAGACCCTTTACTCAGAGATGTGTCCCTACAGGTTTCTCCCTGCAGGGCCTGTCCCATTTCTCCTCTGAGCACACATCTAACTTAACTGCCTGAAAGTTAGGGGAACAGTAAATTGTTCTCTACTTTTTAGGGTGGAATGAATTGTTGTGTTTGTGGGTTGATCATAGAAGAAATCTGAATGTTGAGATGCCTAACTGCTGTAAATGATGGTAAAGCAGTCTAACTAAGAATACTGAGTTTATATGTCCGCTGTCTTGAAGACACCAGACAATTACTACTTTGTGGTGAAAAATTACTTCCGTGGTCTTTTTGCTGTTGTAAATCCTCTAAACAGTAGTGAGGTCATTCGCTGTGTTATTAAAATGCTCATCTAAGTTCAGATACCTTTTGGAAAAAGTGCCTAGTATGGTAATCAAAATAGTTACAGACATCAGTCTAATATATTTATTCACCAGTAGTTAATCTGTGTTGCTTTTAGTGGTGCACATGCAGGAAAATGATTGTATGCCTTTCACAAGGAACTGCAGGGTGTTTCAGATTGGGTTAAAGTGATTGTTAGCAATCTGATAAATTCTGCTGTCAGTAAGTGGTTTATAAAACCTATTGCATGATAGGTGTCACTCTGATTAAATCAGCAGAGTCCTACCAAGCACAGCAGTTTAGAAGGAAAGGCAGTCTAAGAGGATATATCATGCTGTAGAATAACATCACCTAAATTTAAATGACTAGGCAGTGGGAAAGCTTGTAGTATTTCCTTTAAAATAGTTCTGAAGTATATTTCCCATATATATATATCTACCAGTATATTTATATATATTTCACATATGTAAAAAAAATTATATATATAGTACATGATTCCCCTTCCCACTGAAAGAAGTGAATTCTCTAAAGTAGCTGCTACTAGTTATAAAATGTCTCACAGGAGATAAGTATACATACAGAACTTGATGTAATCCAGTGTTTATAGGCCATATTTTTATTTTTATTTTTTTCTCTTCTCCTTCATTTTGTTCCCTTCACCAGGTTTAATTAGCCTGAACTATTTAACTTCTACATCTGGAGTCTGTAGTGTCTCTGATGTGCGGTATGTGGACCACTGAAACATACATGAAAAGAAGTTTTGTGAAATGACTGTCATTTTCTAAGGGTTCTTCATGTCTTCTGGCATCTATGCCAGAGATGGTTATGGACAGAGATGGACAGAGATGACTCTGTCCATAACCATTGTTTCAAATTAAAATATTAGCTGTAATAACAAAATTATATTTAATAAAATAATAGCATTTTGTTTACTTAAGTGTTTATTGTTTTATTTGTTTGTCTTCTCTTTTTCAAGATGTCTTTTTTTATTGGCATGAATGATTTTTTTAAGGTTCAAAAAGACTTTAAAAAACAACTTTCAAATAAAAATATATTAGGTACTCTAGTTATTCACCAGGTGGCTCTTTGAGACTTGGAGAAGAAATTCTTGCTCAACTCTCCCCTGTAGCTGCATTGTCTTTACCTGTAAAACAAAGGGATCAATTCCTTGAAGAAGAGGATGCCTAAGGAAAAATAACTGGACAAGCACATATGCTATTTCCCTGAAATGCTTCCCAGCCTTCTCCTGTGTTCAGGTCAGAGTAATTCATGAGCCTGATGTGATTTGTCTGTTTACTAACTTTTCAGCTGATCCTTCTTTCAAGCTTTTATTCAGTCTCTCCTTGAATCTATGTACATTTATTGTACTTAGCACAGATTTTGGCACACTGTTCCTCTGGTCTGATACCCATTCAGAGAACAACCATTTACTTTTGTTTGTTTTGAATTTGATACCTGCTGACTTCATATGATGGCCCATAATTCTTTTGCTGGAAGAGACAATGAATTGTTGATCCCTATCTCCCTTCTCTACAGCACTCCTGATTTTGCAGACCTCTATTACATCTTTGTAAGCCACCTCTTGCCCAGATTGAAGGTCCTCAACCTAACCCATTTTTCATATGGCATTGTCTGCTCATATGGGAGTTGAGCATACCTTTGATAATCCTTGCTGCCTTTCTCAGAGTGTTTTCTGTTTCTAAAATAACATCATTATGTTCCTTACTTCCATATCCATCATTTCAGAGTTGTGTTGTCAATTGTTTAATTCTATGCTCTGTTGATGTTTTCATTACACGGCTTTGCGTACTTCAACCTTGGTTGGTTTGATCAACCATGATTTATGTGAGGAAGCAGGTGACATCAATGAAAATGTGACTGTTCAGAAGGAAGCAGCAAGTCTGTTCCTACTGAAAGATTTCCATGGGACATTTAGTCTCACAGATGACAGGGATGATAACAGGTAACAAAGCATATTTTCGCACAAGAACTAATGTATTTGAGAGGAGATGAAGACAGGGACTTAAATACAAATTTGAATAGGTAGACAGTATGTATGACGTAGAGGATGGTGTGGCAGAAGGGAGATCACAGCTGAAGGAGAAGATGGCTTTTCACTTTTTAGAAGTGGTTACTGTTCTACAATAGCTCAGCCCCTTCAGATAGAAAAAAATCATTGATGGCAAGTGTTTAGTCTAATAGATGAAGAAGTTGGAAAAAAAGAGCATCCCCTCAAGCTGACAATCCTGATTATTCTTCTCCTGTCTCTACATCCTACACATTACATTCACAGACAATTAAATTCTGTGCATTTCTTTAGTCCTTGAAAACATCTCCCACCTCTGCATGAAATCTCACTATAAAAAGTGATTTTCCATCTGTTGACTTAGTAACTTTCACGTTCTTGAAGAACATGTAGGGTATGACTGTATATTTCTCTGAGAAGAGGGTGTCAGATGTAAAAAAGTGTTTCCTGATGTTCAGAGGCAACCTTCTTTGTTTCAGTTTGTGCTAATTGCTTCTGGTCCTGTCACTGGGCACCACTGAAAAGAGCCTGGCTCTGCCTTTTTTGCACTCTCCATTCAGGTATTTCATTGATAAGATCTCCTCTGAGCCTTCCCTTCTCAGGCTACACAGAGAAAGGATGTTCAAGTATTTCCACCATCTTTGTGCTCCTTCATCGGACTCTTTCCGGTACGTCCATGTCTCTCTTGTACTGATGTGAGAAACAGGGAAAGGACTCTGTTTTCCATTGTTGAACTTCATCAGGTGATAGTCAGCCCATTTCTCTGGCCTGTTGAAGTCCCTCTGTATGGCACCAGCTTATCAGACGTTCCTTACAGATACATACATTCTGCCCCATCATCTAGATCATTAATTTTAAAGAAGATTTTAAAACTTTCAGTCCATCTCACTTTCTGCTCATTCAGCTCATTCTTCAACAGTTTCTCTATAAGGATCTCATGGGAGACGGTGTTAAATAACTGGTTCTTCCTCAGGAGATTATATTTACCTAATTGTTCACTAATTCCATCTCAGCATTTATGAAAAGCTCCCCTCAATGTCTTGTTCTCACTGAGCTGACCCAGGCTGCCAATCATCCTCCTGTCCCCTCCACTCACCCAAACCTGGCCTGCTCCCTGGCCGGGGGTGGTAGGACAGACCTGGATGTTGAGTCTCCTGCCCTGCTGGATCCCCTGTGGCTCCAGAACCCTTGCTAAGCCAGGTTGCAAGCCTTCTTTGTGATTCTACAAGACTCTCTGGAGGGCTTTTTTGCTGCTGTGGTTTTAGATGAAAGCTTTATTGTTAGTTTTCATTCTTTTTGTTATTTGCTCCACAAACTCTTTCTTGGCCTACATAGTTGTACATTTTTATATCTAAACTGTCAAAATTTATGAGGCTTTTCATTTTCTTTATTTGCGTAAAACAACATTTTGAAAAATACTTTCTGGTTTCCAATAGTAGCTTTTTCTTTGCTGAAGAAGCCATGAATAAAGCCATGCTGGCTTTATTTTTTCCTTTTTTGGAATCTTTTCTAATGTATGATATGTGCTGTTGATGCATTTCTTATATGGCATCCTTCAGAAAATGCCATGCATGCTGGAAAGGCTTTAATTCTCTTAGCTATCTCTTCTGGTTGCATTTTAAGACACTTCCTCATTTTTACATAGCTTTTTTCTCTGAAGTAGAACACAATGGTAGTATATCTTTTGCTATTTGTTGATCATGTTGTGTTGTTGAAACTAAATATATTCAGGTTAGTTTTACATAGTGGTACTTCTGTTATAAGTTTCTGTAAGTTTTGCCCTGTAAGATTTTCAACCGCATTCTGTACATTACTCACTAACAAGATTATTACAGCTTTTAGTTCTTTCTGTAGTTATTTGGGGAAATAGCACACTAGTTGAGTCCCCTTAGGTTGAAAAGAAAACTGAAATTAACAATCCAGAGTATGGATTTCTAACTTTCTAACAATCAAGCTGTTGTATAAAGACATGTAGCAATTCCAACTCTGGATGTCTTTAAAATGAAAAGTATTATCTTTGTTGCAGCCTTTTGAATAAAAAAGAATGTGGGCCATCCATTCCAGGAAAGCACTGTAGGTAGAATGTACCAGGGAAAAAGGCGCTTTTTCCGAAGCCCTGACCTAGCATCTAAAGTGTGAAGGGTAACAGCTTTTTGTACATATCTGTGTGTTCATTGTTTCTTCCCAGAAGCACAAGCTACTTCAAATAGCCTTACAGATAACTATTTAAATAGCCAATAGCCAGTTCAAATAGCCATTCCTACCTTTCTTGGTACACTGGACAAAGATTTTAATACGGGGATTGAATTCTGTGTTCTGGATTCTGTGAAGAGACACAGACGCCAAAAAATCAGGCATTTTGCATGTCAGTTTTAAATGGCTAAGTCTTACAGGATTTAGCATTTAACTTTAAACCCCAGTTTAGCCAAGCAGTAATTGAAGGATATTTTTGTTCCCCAGGCAAACATAACTCAGCTCCATTAAGAACATTTTAGGCAAGTTTTCACACTCAGATATTTTCATTTATGGAAGGTGATTGCTATAATATTTGAATCAGAATGATGACAATAAGTATATTCTAGCTTTACTTAGCTGAATATTGTGATATATTCAGCATTGCTAATTGAAACAATTAAATAGAAAATAGGTTTCTAGGATCTCAGAAATTCATACTAAGCTGTATAAACTGGCTTTCATTTCCTGTCAAAGATTCAGTCATAATATTTCAGGGAAATCTACATCACTGACAACATGAAAGTGTTGCTGCAGTGGCATGGTCATACCATGAAACAGTTTTATCAAGACAGATCCCACTGTGTCAATCTGGTGATTTGATGTTGATTTGAATTAGTGACTTCACGAGATATGGTCCAAAGACAAGGCTGATAAGTTTAGGTTTTAAGTGTTAGTCACGTTATGTAAAAATCCAAATCTAATTTTGCATGTACAAAGCTATTCCTGTAACTATAAAACCGAACGCAAACTTTCCTTAGTCCTGGACAACTATATTTTTGAATCAAAATGTGAAGTATAGGATTTAATATAAATAATAGAAAAGGAGGCTGAGTGGCAACATCATTGTTCTCTACAGCTTCCTGAGGAGGGGAAGGATGTGCTAAAGTCACTTATTGTAATTTAGTGTACACCAAATTTCAGATAAGGCTATGGCTAAGGGTAGAATCTGCAGTAAAATGTTAAATGCTTTTTTTGTGTTTCAGGGAGTACAGCAAAGTAATATCTACATACTCTCATATTGTGTTTTTCTTCAGTGGCTTCTTTCAGTCTCATCACCACCATAAAAATTCACACCTGTCACTATCTATTTGTGCCTTTGTTTATTGATATCTTTCTCTTTTCCAAACCTCTTGTTTTTATATTTACATCTAACCAAAAGTTATTTGGAAGCAGTTATTGGATACAGGGCTCTGAACTGTGAAATAATATTTTATATTTCTTCATTTGATTTATGCTGAAGTATTTGTTTACTTTGAATTCTAGAGCTTTTTTTGCAACATTCTAAAATCTGCACAAATGTAATGTTTCATTTAATACAAAATGTATTAATGGCTTTAATTTTGAAGATCAGCACACAAATATTTGTAATGAACTGAGTACAGTTCTTTACAACTGAAGTAATCCATACTTTGTCTAAATAACAAAAACACCTCCACTATTAAACACTGCACTCTCACTTTACAAAGACTGAAGGACAGATTTCTCTGCTCTCTTTACATTTAATAATCTGAAGTATTCTCAACTTGTAAATAAAGTAGTGTTTGAAATGGAGAGAAACAGGACATAATATTTAGTAAATATTATCCCATTAGGAACAGTGAAAATGAAAGGCAGAGAATCTGAAGAAACTGCTCTAAACCATGTGAAGTCAGGATCAGAATTATGGCTGGAAAGCATAGTATTCTGCCTCTTCAGTGTTCAGTGCTTTGGCTTTTTCTGTCAGGAGTGGTAAATGCCTTCTCTTGCCTTCTGGTTATGAAGGACTTCATAAGACATCAGAACCCTCTGAAAGGACTACCCAGAGGAGAAGTTGTTCTGCTAATAGATTTCAGTTTTGGTTTAGCAAGGCTAACCTTTGAATAAACTCAGTCCATATTTGAATCGTAATTTCTTGGCAGTTGCTTGGTAGTATCTAAAGTATCTGGAGTTCTTTATCAAAAAGCCCTAGAAGACAGGAAAAATAACACCTGAGCCTTTCAAGGAATTTAGGCCTTCCAAATATATCTCTGAATATCAATTGAATGTCCATATGTCATTCTTGATGTTAAGGAGTTCCTGACAAAGAGATCACTTCTCTACCGACAACATGAATTCTCTCTCTGCAACTATAATCTTTCAGACTGTTTACTGTGTTCAAGAGTAATGGATTATGAAAGAAAGAAGATGGAAGACAGGATTTCTCAATAGCTGCCCCATGGATGTAGTTTACTTGTGCAGGAGACAGAAATGTCTGTGAATATCCACCTTTTTAATGCTGTCTGAACTCTGTACTGAAGTACAAAGTAATACTACATGCCCTTAGAAATCAATATAAAAATGCAAAATAACTGTGCAGTATTCACATGTTACACTTTAAAATATCAATTAAGAACTGCAAACTATTCTGATTCAGTAATACTCAGTTTATGACTACGCAAGTGTGAAATAGATGTTGCAAATTTGCCAAATGTAGGAAATTGACAGTAATGAAATTGCATGTTTACCAGTCAAATCTCTCAAATGTATTCTCATTACCACTCTGGTATTTCCTTCACTGTAACAGTGTAAGGGGGTTACCAAATTCTATGATCAGTGTGTAATAAGCATTTACATTCTTATAGCAGAGATTAAAATTTAGTTGGAAAATAGTTGAAATTTAATAATCCAGCAATGAAAACCTTGCGCAGCACAGGCAGAAAAAGTGGCTGACAAGGAAGAGAGGTTATTTTGCCTGCAGAAAGGAATGACACACTTAGCTGAGCTGCTGCCATCAAGACAGCTTTGAGCACACTTAAAGATACAAGAAAGGTATAATCAGAGAAAAGAACTATAATTTTTCAGAACAAAATGGGAAGACTGAGAAAGGACTATCTAACAAGACAAAGGAGCACTCTATTTCGGTATCTGCCATACACATTCATGCACAGATGCTAGCTCCCTGGGAGAGAGCTCCTCCCAGCAGGTTGCTCCTGGCAAATGGGAAAGGGAAGGAACCATCCTGTGACAGAGCAGTCTTGCAGCCTTGCAGCCATCACAGCTTGGGGAACACCCGCACTCAAGGGAGGGCATGCATTGTTTGTCTCCCCAGTCTTTCCTGCAGGTCTTTCCCTGTGAAGCAGAAAGAACCTCCCATCATGACAGCACAAAGTCCCGTTGTCTTTGGCAGACCATCTGATCCTTCCCTATGCTGCTAAGCTATAAGCAGCCCTACTGAGCCTTCTGGCCACAGAAATATTGTTCCTGACCTGTCTTCTGACTGGCCACCTACTCACTCTCTTTTTCCCTCTGTCATCTGCTATGATGCGGGAAAAGGTGGGCTGCTGCACTCTTTGCTTCCTGTACTGTGAAAATATGTATAGATGGGTGTTTTTAAGTAAGTTAGACTCGTTTTATAGAAGTTTTTTTCAGATGTTCCTTTAGAGCCCTCTTAGTGTATCATTAAATTTACTAAGTGCCAGCCTGTGGTGAGATGTCTTGGCAGCTTCATTCTGATGCCTTTCTCTTAACAAGGAGTAACAAGGGGATCAAGGTTGTCTTGTTTGTTTCAGTAGACCGTAAAGGAACAGAAACACACACATGGTGACAGACTCTTTAGAAAAAGCTGGAGCATAGATAAAATAAAATTTTCAGCACTGACTCTGATTACCTAAATAGTGATAGAATTGCAAGGAAGTAAATGTTTATGAAAAAATATTACCAAACCAAAGGGCTTCACCTTTATGTAGTAATTCCTGATGTAAGTAAGAATTGCAAAAGATGGGGATGGAAGAGGAGACAAAAAATGCTGTATCAGAGTTATTCTGTGAATGTTTTTAAAAGGGTAAAATTCATTATTTTTTTTTCTGAGTTAATTTTCAGCTAGCCAAATACAGTGAATTTTCAGTTATAGGGTTCTAAAAATGCATACTTGAAAAAGCAGATCCACATTAAATTGTATAGAGTGGTTCTGTACAAGATCTTTTTCATCAGTCAAAGGGGAGGAATGCAGACTGAAAGGGATGGAAACTTAAGTCAATGACATTACAATAGTTTATGAACTTGTTGTGTATTGCTTTGTTCTATGAACATGCATTTCTCATCGTATTTAAAAAAAAGATCTGTGATTTAAAAAAAAATATCTGTGACTGTAAACTAATGTTTTCTGGTTTGCAGTTTGAGTAAGCAAAAAATACCAAGGTGGTCTGTTAATGTGACTCTTGGAATGAGATGAATTTCTTGAAATATCTTTCCTGTTTGTTGGTCTGTAACCAAGGATTTCAAATTGTGGCCTATGTTTTGCTTTGACAATATTATATCTTTCTTCTGTCAGGGCTTGTTACTCTCATACTTTCTTAAGACTAGTTGGAATGATTGTTATATTATATTCCAGTTTTTCAGTCTAATTGTGTGTCAGATCAGATAGTACTTCTGTCTTTTTTTTTTTTTTTATATTTGGCAGAAAGAAAAAAAGATTCTTGATTAACTGTATTCCAAGTTCCTTATGCTTTTTTGCATTTTCCCCCGAAGTAACACCAAAATATTTTCCTGTCAAAATACATGCCAAGGAATATCTAACTAAGTCTAGATTCTATAGGTAATATTCAGCACTTTTTCTTGGTAGTGTGACTGCATAGTGCTGTCATTTTTCACTTCTCACTCTGGTATAAGGAATAGATTGTTCCCCTTAAATATAGCTAGATCTCAAGAAATCTGTTGGAACAACTGTACTATTGGAACCACTTCAATATTTATTTAATGGTCTCTGTGCTGTAGTGAGTTTTACAAGTCCAATCTTTGGAAGGCCTAGATGAATCAGAGTGGCAAAAGGTGTATTGAATTGATTTGTTATAAAAATGAAACATCCAGTACTGTGTGCACAGTGCACCGAAAATAGGTGGCTCTCAAAAATAACCATTAGGTCTTCAGTTAGCAGACTGTTCTTCCACACCCATTCCTGTCCTTTCATATCTCACTACTTTTGCTTGTTATGTGGACAACTGTGATTGAAAGGGGCAAGCAGGGAATAAGGGCAATATAGAAAGCCTGAGATAATAATTTTGAAGATAAAGGATACTGATACACTCTACTCTGCCATGATCTTGGACAGAATTAAACACTGTTCTAGCACTTTAGGATGAGAGACAGAGATTAGTTTCTGGCAGACCCAGCTCTCTGCTCTCCTTTGAGTCCCCCAACTAGCAATGGCCTCCAGATTCATTCCAACCCTGTTCTGCTTGGCCCTTACTCAACAGTTACCTGCAATATCCTTGAACCATCAGATGTGCCAATAAACTACATCTTCTTTCAATGAAATTTCCTCCTATGTCCTGAATTTAACCCACTCCCACCTCAAGCCTGGACACTTCTATTGTTGTACCCAGCATTGAAAGATGCTTTATTCCTTCTGTGAAACCTTTCCTGCTGCACTACAATTACTCTGTGACCTGCCTGTGTCAGCCAGTCATCTGTCTGGCTTCTCTAGAGGAGTCTGAAAATCTTCTCTCCCTCAGGTTAGACTCTTTTCTTAACTCATTGACACTGTATTTATTGCAAGGTCAAGAAACAGCAGCTACAACCGGGAAAAGACAACTTGCAGGGAACTCAATATTCAGCGTCTCTGGGATTAATGAAAAGGATTTTCACAGAAGCCACCTCCTTCTTGCCACAGTCTACATGTAGAGGCACTGAAATATTCTGGTAAAAACACACCAAATCCCTTGCTGGCTCAGAATATCCTTATTTTACTTCAGTCACATTGTCTTGTGTTTGCAGTGCAGTTGATGTAGCAGGATTATAAGTAACACTAAGTTTCACTTACTCCTTGAATTGTGCTCAGTCCTTCCATTAAATTGCTCATGACGGCATTGAATATTCTAATTTATGGGTTTTTTAATCTTGTGATAAAACCAGCTGTCTATCTTATCTTTCTGGTGGCTAACAGTGCATCTATACCTTTTTTGTCTGGCATTTTGCCACACGACACAATATCCTTGATAAGTGCGCAAATGTAAAATCTGGAGCATGACATAAAGAAAATATTTTGTCATTAAATTAAAATTATCAATGATCAATGAAAATGTGGGCAAATGTAATTCAAATTCAAATGTAGCTTTTAGATTTCTGTTCACTTCTTATCTAGAAAATCAAGGAAGTAATTTTATTCTGCAATGTAGCTATTTTTAAAAAATTGTCCCAAATTAATTTTTAATGTAATATGAATTCTACTGAATTTAATCCCACAGGCTGTTTGGTTGGAGTTACATCCTGTTTGGTAGAAGTACGGTCTCATGGTCAGAAGTATTTTAGGATGGCTGTTATTCTTCCAGGACTGAATGTTTTCTAACGTGTTATTGCACTGATAAGATACTGCTTTTTTCTTGGTACTCATGTTTTTGTAACTCATGCTCTGTCTTTGTTGCAAAATGCACATTCCAGTGTTAGCTTAAGACCTGACTATATTTACCATAATTTCTTGACTTTCATTAAAATCTTGTTTCCAAATGTAATGCTTACTTGTTTCACTGCTTGTTCTGATCAAGTGTGAGGTTTGATTCCTCATTCACCTTGATGAACACTTATTCATGTGAGTAGCTTCACTGGCACAAGTGTAAGGGCACACAAATAGCAAAATAGTGAATGTTTTCAGTGATTAATGTTTGAATATAAAATATATTTTTCTTCAAAACACCTTCTAGTTATAAAATAGATAATTAACTCTATTATGTGTTATAAATAAAGCTATAAGTAGCTGAGGATGCGGTTTGCATCTGTAAAAAGGCACTGTAAACATCAGGCAAGCCAAATATACTCACAATTACTATATATACAGAGAAAAAGTGAGATACATCTATAATGTTTATCATGTACACAGTTAAGAAATCTATGTTATATTTTTATCATTTTCCAATTTTCCACCCCCATTCCCTCATAGCTCTTAATTCTATATCAGAGAGTGTCTTTAAAATTTTGTCTACTAGAAATTGGAGTTTTACTGAAATCAAAGTATTTTGAAAAGAAATGTCAGTTAAAATGCTTTTCATTGAGAAATGCTGAAACAATATCAGAACACTTGTGGTCAGACTCATATATTAAGTGTACCTATCTAAAGTATAAATGTTTACACAGACATAGTTCTTGTTGTGGTCAATTGCAAGAAAGACAGACTTTCGTTGTAATTTTGTAGCCATCTAATATGGAGCACTGTGTCCTAAACATGCGGATGATAAAGGGTACAGAGGGACTAAGTTGCTTGAACACAGGAAGCTAGTGCCACTTTAAACACCTGAAGTGTAGCTGACATCCAACTACTACTCCAAAGGACATGTATGTCCTGCACCATATCTCCTACCTCTGTGAGGGCATCTTGGTTACCACACAATGTCTAAAAAGGCACAACAGGTAGCTGAATATCTCACAAAGTTTATTGTTTCACTTCATCTCATTTTCACTTTGAACTTTGTTGCATTTTCTCTTGATGCTTCCAGAGTTCAAGTTTTCTTTCCATCATCCTGGTATATGCCAGAGGAGTTTCTCAATTGTTACTGGCCATTGAAAAACATTTCTTTCTCTACGATATTCTGCAAAAGAGGTTCTTAAGGTACTCTGTACTGCTTCTGTGGAAAAATAACTTCCCTAATACCAAAAAAATAGAATATGTTGTGACACTGGATATTCTAGCATCTAGTTTTTAAGGATGTCTAATAGGGATAGCATGTCTGTTCCTTGCTAAATCAGTTAAAGTCAGCTTTTTCACTATATTTAGGTACGAAATAATAAATTTACTTAAGGCTAGAAGCTATAAATTTGTAACACAGCTGAAAAAAAAGGTATACTGTGTTAACATTATACTTAACGTGATATCTTTCTCTGTTACTTCAGCACCTTGTGTTTCTTCTAACTCTTTTTTATAGGTGAAACTGAAAGCTCACATTGATTTTCTTTGGTGGTAACATAAGATGATTGTTATGATCTCCTTCCCTGTAGTGGTCAACAGAAGGTATGTCACAGATCAAAGGCTATGACCTGCCTATATTATGTCAAATTAGAATGCCCTCATCTTGCATAATTCCTTCTTGTGAAAGCTTCCACCTGCATTTACTGTGGTTGGGTAATGAGGCATCATATGGTGACGTGAAGGATGAACCTTCTATTCTTCTCTTAAGATCTTTTCAGTGACATTTTGATTGTATATCATACTGGAATATTCCTGTCTAAGCCTCTCCTCATACCTTTTTCTCTGTTAAACACATTTTGAGAGATATCTTCGTAAAATGAGTTACACCTTGTTATGAACAATGTGGAATACGTAGACTTCCTACTAGGGGCATGAGGAGTCTTTTCATATGAATATAATATCAAGATTGTATATGGTTCGCACAGAATATAAGTGAGAGGAAAGGGCTGAAGGTGAATCTAATTTTTCACTCGTTGTACACAAACCCATGGTTCTCTCTCATCAAGTTTAACCTTTTATATTATGTTGTAGTACCTGGTCATTATTTAAATCACATTTCCACAGGAAGACAATTCTTTTTGAAGTATCTCTGGGATGTAGGAGATACTTTGAGTTCAATATGGAATTAAACTGAAAAGTTATTACTAGTAAATGTCATTATTGTCCACACTATCAATCCTGCAGTATCCCAAGCTGAAGGTCACAGATGAGAATCCATGCATACATTAAAAAAAAAAAAAACAACACAAAAAAATCAACAATCTGACCTACTTGCTTTTTCAGAAGAAATTCTTGAAATCCAGGCTTTTCAGGGTTCCACATTTATAAAGTTCCACAAGAAAAGTGGAAGTTCTTCCTTGTCTAAAGAGTAAATCAGTGAGTGCTACTTTTATCTTTCTGCCCCTTTAGGTGCATATCATCAAACATCTCTCCTGTTGGTGTTAATTTTCGGTATCAAGAAATAAGAGAATTAGTTTTCAAAGAGTATGTTAGTATTTCTCAATTACAACTTATCCATGAATGTGAAGGCACTTTTTTTTTGGTCCATGTTCCAAAAATAATGAGGATTCAGAGAAGTTATTCTTTTTTTTCTTTCCTGAATTGATTAATCAATTTTATTTCATGTGTTTTCTCATTGATAGAAGCTCTTCTGTGGTATTTCTGTTTTTACTTTCCATTAGAGTATATCCTGTCATCTAGTAGAAAGTTTACTAAAAGCTTGACTTTGAGATTAGTTTACATATGATATTCATCTCTGATATTGATCTGCAGAAAGAAAAGCTTATGTCTTTTGGTGGAGATTTATTTCTTTAGTCCAAGTTGATGATCATCCTATCATATTGATGACCAGTTCTCCACTCCACTTTCAGCGATAATACAACATCTTGATAATTTTTGCATTATTAATCAAAAAAACCCACTTTGCCATTGAAAAGTGGTGCTGCTTGCTAGCATGGCAGTGTCTCTAGCTTGAAGTAATAAAAAATCCCATATAGATTAGCTGTTTCTGTTCACAGACAAAGATTTAGTGATGTTTTCAAAAGATGTTAACATATCCTTTGAAAATATTTACCTACCAGAACCCCCTCCACTTTGCACTGGAACAAAATGTTTGCTTCTAGTCAAAAAACACAAGAGGGCAGTTTAGGATAATAAACCAACAGTAGTACAGGAAAAGATACAAAAAAGTTTAGCTTTTGAAAAGTAGCTTTTCTAAATCTTCAAATTAGGGCCACATAGATACAGAGATTACCCTTAGCACCCAGGGGCTTCTGGTCCAGAGTTACAGACAAAAAGTATAATAAAAAGACAAAAATTAATACAGAACAGGCCTTTAGTCCATGAAGGGAAAAGAGGAAAGAAACAGTTCATACCAGCTGGGTGTGTTGGAAGATTCACTGTTGAATATGTTTTCCTTTTGTTCAAGAATTTACATGCACCAGTTACCAGAACAGATTAGACAATGTTCACAGTTTCAATGTGATAAGCATTAGTGCAGCCAGATGCACCATAACACTGAGACAGAATTAAACTAGATTTGTTTATAATTTACCTTGTTTCCTGTAGAGAGTCTAAACCAAGTTTTTGCAACATATGCTAAACTGCTGTACTGAAAAGTATAATGAATTAAGGCTATGCAAAGAATTACTAGATGTGTGAGTTAAAACTTTTATCTTCCCAGGAATACAGTGCAAACAACTTGTCCTTTTCAATAGAAAGCTCTTAACATTTTTATTGTTGCATATTCTACTTTACTGCAATATAATATAAATTTCTGTAGCATTGCTTAGCCAGGAACAGCCCCAAATTATTCACAATTAAGTAAAAGCTTGCAGATACTTCTCAGTGTGCCTTTGCTTTGTGTTAATTTCAAGTCTACAGGAAAGATAAACCTGAAGGTAGATGGGGGTTTTCTTCAGGATAGAATGACTTTTGGGAAACTGAGATAAGAGATGGGAAAGTTAACATATCAAAGTAGGTCCTCAGGCCTGCCTTATGTCCCTCTCATCCTCCAGTGTGTTGGAAGAATTAAAGGAAGCAAGAATCCCCAATAGGAATTTGGAATCACTTGATCAGTATTCATTTTAGCATCTACTGTTGCAGTGCTTTAGAAGCAGGCAGCTATAGCACCACAGGAGAACCTACAGAACTTTTGTGCCCCCAGGCCAGGCTGGCTTTAGCTCTGTGGTCTCATTGTGAATGTTTCCACTGAATCATTCTGTACTGCTAGCCACTGGTCAGAAGTTCAGATAGAGGCAGAATTTGGATCTTGAACTCTTTGTCTGCTTAATGGGTGGCTCTTGCATGGTAGGGCATAGGGGAGAAGAAATCCTTAACTAACTTCAAGCATGACCGTGGGCTATCAAGATAAGAGATTGGCTAAAGTGAAAAACTCAAATATTACACTCTTTCCAGTGATCTGAAAAATAGTTGCCGGATTACCCTTCCATAGCAGGAAGCTTCCACTGCTTTTTGAGGTGTGTGAACCTGAATGCATGGGGTTCTGCATGAGACAATGAAGATGGCAGTACACAATGGTGTACCTGCTTGAACTCATCACAGTGTGACTGCATCATTTGGAGTGTTTTCTGTGGTTGTCATAGCTTTTAGAACTTCTTAGAAGACAAAACACTCTTGTAGCATAACCATTATATTTTTACTAACTAGATTTTTTCCTGTGTTGACTATAGAATGTATAGAACACTGTGCATATATGCACAGGGGACCACTCCAATTCTCACACTCTTTATTAAATCAGAGAAGAGGTGGCACTAGATAGAATCAAACCATGATCCTTTCCTCATAGTTCTGCAGTCTAGGTTGCTGCCTGACGATTTAGTCAAGGACTCATTTAGTACAAATCTGTGGAGCAATATCACTACTGTGTAATAAAAGCTCTTAAAATTCGGACTGACATTAGATTCAGATTAGAATAAAATATTCATCCACAATATATAGGGATATGGTTTCCGTACACTGTAAACCTGTCAAATTTAATGGTCATAGGGTCCTCAGTCTTTCATATTTATTTTCTGAAGAGAATTTAGTTTAATCAGCTTTTCCTTTTGGGAAGTTGAATTGTCTCTGCATGGTATCTTGTAAAACAGGATAAGTATCTGTCAAGGAATGAATAGGATAAAAATAAATAGAACATGTTATCCAGGAGCAGCTGGTAATTGTTGTCAATGACAGGGTACTTTCACTGCACTTGGATTATTTTATTTTCTACCTAAGAATGAAAGGAATATTAAAAAGGTTCAGTTTAGCAGCTTTTACATTTCTTCCAAAGCATAAAGTCCTCTTCAGATTTGCTACCGCCTACTCATGTTTTATTCCCTATCTGACACTTGAGTAATTGTTATAAACCATTTCCATCTGTGATTTACTTTGTGTTTCTTATTGCAGGTGACAGTTAATGTATCTTGTCTGCTACTATGAAATTTAAAAAAATGATCTGAAAATGTTAAGCAAAAATCATTGCAAAGATGGGGGCAGGAAAAAAAAAAAAAGCATTTATATTTTCAAAATTTATGGGCTTTGAAAATATTTCAGCCCACAATATAATTAGTGTTAGGATGCCTATAGTATCTTCTTACCAAAAAAATGCAAGTGAGGAAAGAGAAATTCATAGTTCCTCAGTAAATTCCTTCAGCTACAAAAGTGATGTAGTGTAGACAGTAAACATAGATTTGGTGTTAAAGATTTCAACAAACTTTCTAAGATTACTCTGCATTTTGCTCCAGACTTCTTCAAACTGAAATCTACTGACATCAGAAGACTTATATCATAAGCAAGTTGTTTCACCTGAGGTGAACAACAGAACCTTAAACTAATAAAACTTGATCACCACTGGAAGGACAAAGATATAACAAGCAAGGCTAGGGTAGGTAGCGTTAATTCTGAAGACATCTGCTGATTAGAACTTTACATCTGGAAGTCGTAGAGATCAGAAGGTCATACAGCTAGTTTAGGGAGAGGAGAAGATAGTAAGAAACCATGCTATCTTTGAGAAAATTGCATGCTATTGCTAACTTTTATGCCTACCATAAAATATGCAAGTGTCATCTTAATTTCTAAATGGGCTGTCTTTGAAAGAGGATGAAGTATCTATACAACTCTTTTATTTTGCAAAAGCTGACAGTTTGGTAATATTATGAATGAATTTTATCTGTCTCTCAGCTAGTTAATTAGACATATTTTCCATTGCAAAGCACATTTTTAATTTCACCATGACAGCTTCAAATGCAAAGATAGTCAGTGCTCACTTACAGTTAGGTACATCAATAATCACTGTAGTCCAAATCACTGATTGGCAAATTGTGGGTTGCAAAAGAGAAAAAAAACAGTGGCTGCAGTTTTGACAAATGATGTCAGAATGAAACTGTAAGTGTAGTAAGAACATAGTTTTAGATGATGATGACACAGGGAGTGTCTGGTGTACACCCAGATGCCACTGGAATTGTTAGTCTAAACTGATCCATAGCACAGGGTTTATTGTAATGATATCAAGCTTTTGGGTTCTTCCACGCATAAGCACCTAGATTAATCAAACTCTTATGAACAGTATTTTTGATGGAGAGTCCTTAGCTCTGTATGCCCTGAAATGACTTGAACACTCTGCAGCTTGCAATAAACTATCTTCTGTTTAGGAACAAATATATAATTTGCAGCCTTGCAAAACTCATGCTGTCCTTCTTAAGTCACTTTTTTATTTTTTCCTTGTTTATCAGTTTATATATATTATAAATAATTTTAGATTGCTTTGTAGATTGTTGCAGGTAACTTTAACAAATGAGAAATTGTGATTTAGTTCTGTTTTTGTCAAAGGTCAGTGGAAAGTTTGTGGAAAACTCTGGTGAAGAAATAAAAAGACTATGCACATAACTCACTAGGCCTAAAGTGTCGTCGTGTCCTAGGACTTAATCCTACTAGATACTGCTGGGCAGTTTCCATAGATATTGAAAAGAATTTAGGGTGCTCGACATGTCACAGTAAGTCTAGAACATCTGTCTAGCTTCTGTCCTAACTTTCAGGCTTTGGTGATATGCTAAGTCTTAACATTTGCTCATAATTTCATCCCTTCCATCTCAGATTTTCAACACTACCCTGACTAAAACCTCAGTCATATTGTGATAGTCCCTCTGTTTGATGAATAACTCCATTTCTGCCAGTCTGAACATGCAGTAATAAATAAAAATCCCCAAATTCTTTCATAGCAGTTCATCACTGGAATGCAGAATATTCTCCTGCTATTGTCCAGATGTCCTCTAAACAAGAGAAGATTTGCTGTGCAACCTTCCATATCTTAGATTTACCATTATGTCTTCAACGGTTTGAGTTCTCTATGGTTTTCTTTATTACCTTTTGTCAGCATCCATACATAAGAAGAGTGAAAATGATAAATTATTTCCAATAAGACTGAAAACTGCTGCCCTATTTCTCATTTTATAAAATTTGGTAGGTAAAAATAATTTTAGAAAGAAGGTATTTAAAAGCTGCTTTCATCCCAGTTTCTGTTTTGTTTCAGAACAATGAAGAATGGGATAAATATGCATCCTATAAATATAAATATTTCTTTGTCTTTTCCCCCTACCTTTGCTCAGTCTATTTATATTATTGTAAGTAGCTTTAGAGTGAGTTACTTTCTTTGGAGATTTGGCCTCATAAACCATAGCAATTTTTGTTTTATTTTGGAGGTATTTATGTAAGAGGTGGAGTAGGGCTGTTTTCCCTGAGTATGTTTCAACCATTATTTAAAAATTATAGTAGAGAGTATTATACCTTTGAGATATCCAAAACAAGTAGCTGCTCAGTCACTAGAATGACAAAGTGATGGTGCTCTAGCTAAGATGCTCTCCAGCCTGCAGCTGAAGAGCCATAAAAAACTCCAAAAAAAAAGAGCTGGTTTAAGTACCACATTCATATGCTGTTCTAACAGAAGGAAGGGAGCTTACAGGACTTGTTGGAAAACAGAAGCTAAATTAGGACAGAGCATTGATTAATTACTACTTGACATTAAAAAAGATCCTTCATTTGTGCAGTGTTATGGAAATTAAAGCATAAGCCACATTTTGATAACTTAGGCTCATTTAAGTAAGGCCCCATCACTGTGCTGCAATATGCCTATTTGCAACGCATTGTAAGACATGAGTTGTAAAGAGGTAACTTCCAGGTAAGTAATAACAAATGGCTGAGATTTGTTAGTTCCAGTTAGACCTGCATATGTCTGCATCACGTTCTGTCATTATTACCATTTTGCAGAAGCTTAGTATAAATTAGAAGATCCACGGATATGCAGAGGGCAACAAACACCACTGTTGTGAATAAGAAGTTTGAATGACTGAAGTACTTTATTCTGCCTTTATCAATGCCTTAAAACTACAACACTAGAAACTTAGCCATGCATCTATTTCTTCCCTCATTGTTAATTCACAAACAAAATGAAGTATAGCTGACACTGAAATATAAAACATAAAAATTACCATACTTTAGCAGCCCAGTGGTCCAAATAATTTGATGTTCTGTTTCCAGCAACTACCTGGAATTTAGGTATTTAGAGGAAGTGGTGAGTGTAATCAACTCCGTACGTTGATTGCTGTGAAGTTAGATGCCCATAGAATTTTTTCAAAAAGTTCATTAAGCCAAGATTATCTTGCAATCTGAAGTCCTGGAGCTGGTATCTATATATTTTCAGCTGAAAATGTTGCCTTAGTGAATTTGGAAAGCCATTTAATCTGTTTCTGCTGGTATATCTTTTCCCAGCTAAGAAAGCTAGTGTTCTGGAAAGCTATTTAGTTCAGTAGCTCCCATTGGCATGAGCTGGGGGTCTAAAAACCCCAAGGACAGAAGTTTTTGTCTTCTAAGCAACATTTAGCAGATCATGTGCCCCAGAAAACCCGGACACACTGTTCTCAGTTTAGACAAAGTTAAATAATCTAAATGCCATGATGTGGAGCCAGGAGTCTTCAAGCCACAAGTCCATGACTGTGTCAAGTCTGTGTGGTACTTAGGGGAGACTGCAATTGCTTTACGTCATCTTGGCAGAAATCCAGTCCCAGAACAAATTTACGGCTTGCAAGGTCCAGTTTGACTTTTCTGACCTATTCAAAATGCCTGAAAACAAGCCACTTTAGAGTAATGTTCTTCATGAATCTCCAGTTTTGAGAATTATACTTTATTTTTCAGTGTAAACTGTAATTTAGTGTACACAGAACTATATATTTACACATATTAGTTAATTCAGTAATATAATAAATATTTTTCATGATTTTATTTCTCTTTCACAGTTGTGGAGAGATTTATTGTTCTCTAGGTTCTTGTGACATTAATTTGGTTAGGCTTTTAAAAGTCACAGGACTAAGGAATAAGACAGGTATAAGGAAAGACCAAAAAATATCTGAAAACACCAGTTAATGTATTTAGCACAGTCTTAGAATTCTCTATTTATTTTAGAAATATTTCTGAAAATGAATAGGACTCCTCAGAGTTAGGAGTTTCACTGTTCTAGGTTACCTACAGTTGAGAGAGAGAAGAAATCTCTCTCAGGGACGGGAAGGGGAGGCATATTAACTTTTAGAAGATAAATCAGTCTACCTGTGCTCTGCATATCTTCTTGCAAATGTCGGTCTCTTTACACTGACCTGACATCACTTAATTCCTAATTTAGACCCCTGAATCAAGTACCTAAACATGAGGTAGATAAACCTCCTGCCTTATATGTCATGTGCCAAACACCTTCCCTGTTACGTAAACAGATTTCATCTGATCTTTGTTAAAGAAAATTCCTCTTGATGTTCCATTAAATACCTAAAATTAAGAGACATGAATCCTTTTCGGAAGTGTAGTTGTCCTAATAATTTGGAAATAATAGTAGTTTCTTTTGTTCTTTTTATAGAACAAATTCCTCATTCATATATAGCGGTGAAGATACATTAATAACAAAATTTTCTTTCAAATAAGGCTGAGAACGCATTTCTTACAAACTACCTAAATATTACTGCTTAAAAACAAGGGAGTGTCACAAAATGCAAAGTTGATGAAGCTGACCCTCCATCCCAGTTCTGATGCTGTCAGGATTTAGGCCTTAATAAAGTTAACAGTCAATAATTGATCCTTAGTCAACAATTCAATGTACATAAGCTGTAATGAGCAATGTCCTTAACACTGGGCTTCCCTAGACATTATGTATTTCAAACTAAGTAAATGTTTTGTGATTAGGATATATCAGGTCAGCAGTGCCTCAACCAACAGCAGAAAAGGATATAAAAGCAAACAGAACACAGGAAGAATATGCTCATTAAAGACACAAACGTTTTATAGCAGCATGGTATCTACAAAATAAAAGTGAAGCTGAAGAGACGATAGAAAGTCAAAGGACCAAAGTGAATGGGAAACTATTAATTGAGAATGATATCTGCAAAGTGTAAGCAGCACAATTAAAATATTTAGTGGTGATTATGGTGGCATTTCTGTAACAGTAGCAGATTATCAAATATTAACAGTGTATGATTATGGAAAAGAATATCACATTTGAAAATACCTCATTAGATGTAAACATTTTGCTTGAGATGAAAGTATATCTGCTTGCTGATTTTTTCACAGGAGTTACAAAAGAAACATGTAGAGATTGTGTCTGCGTCTCTGTATCCCGTTTTAAAACTATTGTTCTGAAGGATGGAGAGGACACAGAGAGGAAACAATCTTGAAACAGATTGGCTTAAAGGTAAAAGATTTTTTGATTGCTATGAAGTTCCAAAATCAGTACCTTAAGTTTTTCTGATTATTTATTGAAGTTTTGCTAGTCTGTTGTCAGCCCCAAATAAAAGAATCTATCTCAATAGTTTTGTGTTGCCTTAGTGAATTGTAACATTGAACCACAGTTTATCTGCTTTCCTGTCGTTCTGAAGCAATAGCTGAAAAAGAAAGGGGAGGAGGAGGAAGGGCAGTGAAACTCTGGTCCTTGTGAAGAACTAAAACTTCTCATGGTGTAAAAAATGTTAGGCTTTCACTCTGCATGTGTCATTTATGGGAGAAATTGTGCTATTTTGGGAGGAGCTTACTTTCTCGGGGACAGTCCTGAGTAGTGGTTGTGGAACAAGAAGTTTTGTCTCAAAAACAGTCTTGTGGCATATTGCATTACAAATCTCTCTGGTTCTGGACAACCTCTGTGACAATTTCATTTTACTGTGTCTACACTCAAGTGGTTCATGTCCATCAGGTCCGTTGATCAAGGATTGATGTTTTCAGTAAGCATTTAGTAGTGGTTGTTAGTATTCTGGGACATTTTTTCCCTACTGCCCAGCAACCAAAGGAAAAATTTCTTTCCTACAGGTTGTCAGAGAGGACAGTTTCTGGTGTTGGCTTCACTTACTATGCCAGCTTACAAACTGTGGTAGTTCAGCAGGTGCTTTATGAGTCATGTTTGCAACAAAGTGCTTCTGAAGCAGAAATGGGTTTAGACTGGGAGCAGGAAACATGGTTCCTAACTCTAGCTAGGCCATGTCCTCTTGACAGTCCTGCACAATGTCTTTGGGTTTTTTAAAATTAACCTCTAAAATTTATGTGAAAACAAGCAACTATATTTTCAGTTGTGCTTTAATTTAATTTTATGTTACTTTGTGTCATCAGGTCACTTGAGTCTGCTGCTACTCTGCGTCATCAGTTGCTGCTGACTCCATTTATGTACACAGCTGTGTCACCTGTATCTCTGTAGCCTTTGGCAAGTGGCTGTGGAACTACATAGAGTGTGCCCTGTGGTGAATGGCTTCCTGCCCTGGGTGCCTCCGAGGCAGCCTCTCTGGGCTTTTGTGGTGCTGTACTAAGTTTTTCCAGATTTACAAACTGTGTAATCAATTACACATGTTCCAGCAGGTTCAGGTCAGCACTTCTGTCTCCTGCATGGAGTGTGAAACTAGGCTTGAGAGTAGCCCAAGATAAACTGTATCACTTGAAAGATGAATGAGGAGACAAACAAGATTGTGCTTATATTAAAGCAGAACAAGCTATATATAATTTTTTTTAGAGTCTTCCCATGCATTCTTGGGATGATATATAGTCATCTTGGGATGACTATAAATCTCATCCTACATAGAAGTTCAGTTTGGCATCTTCAGATGCCAAGGTAAGGAGGTAAGGAGGTAGATAAGATTAGGTAAGGAGGTGGATAAAGTAACTACAAACATGACAAAGAGTTAAAAAAAAAAAAGTCAGAAGTTAGTGATGGGTTTGTAACACCAGGTAAGACTTCTGTGGAAATTATTTCAGTTCCTGAAATGATTTCAGGGCCAAGTCTCAGAGCTTTACATGGAGAGTAGAGTTGAATAGTTACACCTTATATATTTCAAAGACTCCACCTCACTCTTTGGTCCTTTCTCAGCTCCATTCAAATCTGTTTCTTAGCATTGCAGGTTATAAATTTATTAGTAACAGAAAGCTCATGTTTCACAAATGCTATGGAAGTAGAAAGCTTTAAAGCAGCCAAACTGACAAAGTTTAAATATCTGGCCATCAAACTAGATATTATTTTCACACAATCAGCTTCTTTTCAAAGTTCTAAAACTGTAAAAAAGCTGTAAAGATTATTTCATTTTTGATTAAAAAAAAAAAATTGGATTTTTTTAAACTTTTGAACCATAAAATATTTGAGAGGTTAAAAATTAAAATTTCAAATAGAAGACTCATTTTGTTTATAATTAGTTGTCTCAGAGAAGACATGTTTTTCCTCCTCTCAGAGAAAGCAATAATCAGTTCTAACAATAATAAGTCCAGTGAAGCTGCATTTGTGTGTACTCATGTAATTCATATCCAAAAGAGTCAGGAATTAAAAATGAAAACTTTTTCCTTTTTAGCTTCAATATTCTTCCTGCATTCTCAGTTCCTCACTTGCAATCTTTGTGGAGCAAACCAAATTGTACTCAGTTAAAAAGAAAATAAATTCAAATAATGAGTTATTAGAGATAAACTGCCAATTTTGGCTGAAATTAGGATCTAGAGACAGATCACACACCTCTAGCTTTGAAATTTTTGTTTCAGGATTTGAATTGTAGCTATGTATTTTAAAGTTTGTTGGGTGTACTTGGAGAAATTCTCTTGAACAGACAGTATTTTTTCAGGTTTCTTTTCAATACAGGGAGACAAAATCTTAACAATATATTCAGTTATGATATTTTATCAGCCTCAGTGTTGAGCTTTAATTTCCCATGACTGAAGCATCTAACAGAACGTCAGACAGCTGCTACTTTTACATCTCAGCAGTGGTGAAGGGAGTTAATTATGGTTTGGTTTGATGATTCTTAGATGATCATAGTATCATGAGATGTAACTGTCATTGCTAATAAGGACTTGCAGCTCTGGTATCACGATGGCTCACACTTTATTTTCTCTCTTGACTGTGTGGTGTCAACACTTTATATCCAGGAGTACTTAAAACGTTATATGTTATATATGCTCTGGGAACATGGTCTCATCCCACAGAGGAAGATATTATTATTCTCATAAATACTGAGACATCATGATAATCATATCTTGCTCCAAATATTTTCCTGTACCCAGCAATTTGATACTTGAATTCACAAGTGTGAATGATCTTGTCACAGCTCCTCATGATCTGTACTTAAAAGTAACTAATCACTGTACCTACTGCATTGTTATTGAATGTTACTGAGATGGCTACTTTAAAAGTCACAAACTTATGATTGGTTTCCCTATATCCTCTTGTTAGAAACTATTAATGAATGACATTTCTGCTTTTTCAGGTCATAGTTTATTTATGAGAACAATCGATTTAGCAATACATAGCAGCATCAACCTTTAAATAGATTACACAGTCTGTGCTTCATAAATCACATTGGTCACATATTCTTAACTTCTACAGAAAGCTCAACTGTTCTGATATTTTCCACTAACAATAGTGGATGCCCCCCTAATAATTTTAATAAAAAACCAATTACTTAGTTTTTGTAGATTATCCATAGACAGATTTTAAATATTAATTTGTATTTAGAAAATATACTTTGCCTAAATATTCTTGGAATTAAATACATCAACAGCATTTCACACTAGGAAACACTACTATTCTTACAGCAGTATTGCTTTCACAGAAGTACTATGTATTCTGCAAAGTGTCTGTGTTCTTCACATAGTATCTGTTGTGGATGATGTACTGAAAGCGATATGTTATATATTTATTCACAACTCATTTTGAGGCTGACAATTGTAGCATATACTTCCAAATTGTAGCATATACTTCCAATCTTATACTTCTCCAATTACCTTAACCCTGACCTGCATGAATATAATTTTCTGCAACAATGAGAAGTAGCTGTCTCTGTGAAGAGCCTGAACTAAGTAAACACTGTCAGCTGTGTCAAATGGTGGTGATAAACAGCTTTCACTATTTATTTATGGTTGCTGGTGTTGATAGAAGAATTCATCGTTATTCAAGTGTCTGCTTATTTGTAAGCAAAGGACTACTGTGAAGTCCTGAAGACTGAGGGAACATGCATTCTAAAACCAATCTTATTTGGGGGTTATAGTGGGACATAGTTACATGAATTTTCAAGGCCAGGCTGGATGGGGCTTTGAGCAACCTGCTCTAGTGGGAGGTGTCCCTGCCCATGGCAAGAGATTGGTACTCGATGATCTTTAAGGTCCCTTCCAACTCAAATCATTCTATGATTCTATGAATTTTGTGTTGTAGGAAGCTTGCAGCTGTTATTCTGCAGTTTCTGGTTCTGAATGGGCACAGCAGAACAGTAAAAAAAATGGAACTAGAAATTTGAGGTTAAGAAATTGTACTTAATTCAGAAATTAGGACTAGTCAATACTCAAAGCTTCTGTATCAATTCTGTTTCCAAAATTATCATTGAAAACGCCTCACGGAACAGAAATTCCAATACTTTTTTCACATTTATGAGTGTTCAAATTCTGAGATGAATAGTCCCTGAAGGAAAAGTAGACATTGCCTGTGATGAGCCCTGAGGAGTTCTCCATGCATCTGTGGACTATCAGGAAGCTGTGAACTTCCATGGGAGCAATCTACCACCAAACATGCACGTAACCTGTGTGAGAACCAAAGAAGTCAGTTTAAACAGAAATAAGAAAGTACTTTGCGCAGTGGCTGGTGAACTAATGGAATGTGATATTAAGGCAGATGGCATCAGATGCTTTAAAAAGTAAATCCATAAATGCATAACAAGAAGAGTCAAATATCAAGGATGTAATTTCTACCATCCTTAACATGAAGAATGTGGGCAATGGAGCACAGAAAGGGATCAGGCTCATGAGCTGTCCCTGAATAACCAGTCTACTGTCACTTTCAAAAACAGACTACCAGACTAGGTGGATTATCAATATGCAACAGGGTATTTCTTGATGGAATTAATAAGAGTTTAATTAATTCCACCAATTCCTTATTTTGAGGACTGATAACTGTGTAAAATACTAAATCAAGAAGCATTATGCCTATTCAAGGATAGAAAGGAAGAAAAGAAATGCAATAAGAGAAACTAGTCATTAAAAGTAATCTTTGAACATTGATAGAATTAGCTGTAAAAAAAGATTCAGCTTGCTGATGTGTGCACCCAAAAACACATGCAGAAAAATAACTGGGAACTGAAATACTGATTTATAACATGGGTGCTAATTTGTGCAAAAATTTTGTTGTGTAATATTTATGTATTCATATTACATTATGCTGGGCAGTATTCAATTCCAGAAGAAATCTATGTGAAAATTTCTTAGTCGTACTTGAATATTAAAGTTGTTAGCCAGTGTAGGGTTTGTCTGAAGTCTACTGAAGTATGTTGAAATTCTCCTATTGATGAAGCCTCACACAGAAGAGTTAAATTGCTTGGTAGAAAAACAGTCCAAGTCAAATTTGGGCAGCATGTATATAGGAGCACTGGAGTATTGGAATTATAATTTCTCTAGTCCAAAGTTGCAATTGACCTGAGAGATTTTTGATTTGTATGGTAATCTGTGGTAGGGCATAGAAAGATGAACAGCAGCTCCATCACAGGCATTCTCTTGAAAAGTCCCTAAAATGTGAATACCTGAAATTATGAGATTTCTGAAGATGGTAGAAATACTTATGTACCAGGAGGGAGTAGAAATTCAGATATGTTTTGGTACCAAGTGTTTTTATTTGCTGTCTCTTTGTGTCCTTTGCTTTGTGATGGGAACTCTGACCCACCCCTGGGAATCCTTCTACTCAGAATCCTTGTCTGGATGGGCTTATGCAACCTCTCTGGGGCTGTATTAATGGAGGAAGGGTAGCTGGATGATGCTTGGAAAGAGCATTATCTTTAAAAATCAGTCTTCTGAAAACTTCAGTCTTTCTGACATACTTATCAGTTAGTTAATATTTAAGGGATCTTCCTTTATATGTCAGTTAGTTATAGAGTTCTCACTGTAGCCAGTGGTGATTCTGTAGCTGAAATGCTTATGACTCACAATGATTGAAACTCTTGAATGTTTCCTGTTTAGCTTGTATGTCTAAAGAAAGTATGTTATACTAACATTCAAAACCCTTGGAAGTGTTTTAAACGAATGCATGATTATTGTTAACTTTGGATCTAATAATTTTGCTCTGTTAAGTTTCTGAAATACCTTGACTTAGAATCGGTTACTTATCAAATCTAGAGCAGCAGGCAGATGACTTTTCATCTATTGTTAAATTTAACGGGTTTATTCGTGCTAATTATTTTGAAATGGATTCCTATGGTATTATGCATTATTTCAATGACTAATGCAGGACTGGAAATTTATTGGCAGAACATTCGCAGGAGTGCCATAAATCTAGAAATAACATAAAAGCAGAGTGGATACATATTTTAAAAGCACAGCTTGGGGAATCACATTAGTGCAACTCTACAAACCTTTTTATAAGGGTGCATATTTTTAAATATGATCAAATCAAGAGACTGTTGGTGAGAGGCTGGTGGTTTGTTCTACTTTTTACTATGATAACTGGAAGACTTAGTTTTTGAAATTGAAACTTGTGTACTAGATTCTGTGCAAATTCAGGAGAAAAAAAAAAAAAGATACTTTGTGCTCTCAAGAACTTGCAAATCAAATATAACCCCAAAAGCAGCACCTGGATACAGCCACCCACAAGTGAGTGAGCAACAAGAAGACACACACAACTAATGTTACAAGCTGTATTCTCTGGGCAGCAGCAGCCTGCTTTTTTTTGTAAGCATGTGTTCAACAGAGGGTGTAAGAATAAAAATGGCAAGAGCTAATATATAGCTCTGCAGTGATTTAAAGTAAGTCCTTTCCAAGCTTGAAGAGCAGTTAGAGAACTGAACATCAGAGAAATCTCCCAGTAAATACAAAGAGAAAGAGTAAGATGTAATTTTTTTAAAAAAAATTATTTTATTTAGAATAAAGTATAGTTTTATAAAAGACATTTTGGTCTATGGGTGCTGACTCAGGAAAATACAGTTGCACACTTTTGGGAGGCTTAAACCTCTGACAGCAGCATCAGCTCTATCTCATATGCTCTGCCTTTACTTGCATTATAGGGCACAGGCATTTAGACACTTATTTTTACAGTTGCAATAACATTTAAAGACATTTAAATTACATGATAATGGCCACTATTGGAGACAGAATACTGATCTGGATAAACCTGTACTGTGTTGTATCATGACTGCTTCTGTTTCCCTTCCATTAGATTTGCCTATAGTATTGATATAAATCTGTTAGGACAGATTCTTGACAATCTTTAGTGTCAGACATCCTATAATACAACAGGAAATATATTCAATGGGAAGTACTTCTTAAAATGATGTTATAGAGCAAATAAAAATGACAAGAAAACAAGAAATCCTTGATTTTTATAAAAAAGCAAAGTAATCAGGTTAGTTTTAATTGTAGAAATGTATTGAAAAGCTTAGACAATAAATTGAATATCCTACAGCTAATTTAAGGAACTGAGCCACTACATTCATTTGAGATTACTGGTTAGTATTTTGTATACTTAAAAAAATCACTGTAAGGTTCACAGAATTTTTCAGCACTTAAATTTACCATGACTATGTAGAACCCATAGAGCTGCAATGCATTGGAGAAGCTCAATCAGATTAAGGATTAAAATAACTACTATGTGTTTTTAATACACCAAGGACTCATTCAGCCCTGTTGTTTGTTTGTTTGTTATGGAATTGTATGAGTCAGTTTTATGTTAACCATTATGCAGATGCTGAACATGACAAATACGCTGAGGAGATGTGATTCAAGTACTGCCAGATAAAATTTCCCACATTCATTTTTATGCAAATACTAGACTGCAAGAATATATGTAGTAGGTTACATCAGGGTAGTAATTATGGTAATTCAAAAGTTCAAGCCTATGAAAATGAAGAGAAATGGTAAAACTCTTAAATCTGAAGCACCAAAGTAACTCATGAAATAAACATGCTGCTCTCATTGGATCTTTTCTGAGGATTGACCTGGACTAAATCATTCATAGAAAGCCTTATTATGAGATTATTTGATTTAATCACCTTCATTTACTAGGAGAATAATTGTAGCTCCACCTACGGAGACACTCAAACTAACCTGATAAGTTGCCTGACATATGCAGGGCACTGAAAATGACTACAGAATGTCTTTTGGATATTAATCCTTTACATAATAGTAGGCATTTTTTATGGCAATAATTTTAAAGTTCCTTAACAATAGACACAACTCTAATGTAACCAATTGAAATCATTGTACTGAAAAATGTCATCTGAAGAAAAGTGTACAAAATTTTCCACACAATAACACAAGCCCTATGGCCTCTCCAAGGAATAAACCAGTAATTAGTGAGGCAGAGTTTTATCAAAGTAAGGCAGCAGTAATGAATGCATAGAATAATAAAGGTATTTTATTTTTATTAAATGTTAAAATATTCATGCATGGTTAATGCCAATTTACAGAGCACAGATAGCTGAACATTTAGTGCATCTGATTTTAATTAGCTGAATTATACAGTAAGTAGAAACTGGTTGAGAGAGGATTTGATAGAAATTTGTTTGTGTTGTCATAATTTTCTGTAGGTTTTTGTTTTCTGAAAATAACTTAATTTAGTGCCAAAGGACACTACACTTTAAAATGGTGTATTTATAATGTATGTTTATATCCAAGACTATTATATTGTCTTTATGCAGACATACATATACAATGTGCTGCTAGAAAAAGCAGGCATGATCAATCACCCTGCGTTTTCCTAGTGTCTACTTAACCTAAGGGTTTTGTGGGTAATTATTGCAAATATTTCAAAACCAGTTTTGAGATTGACAGGCATAAAACTTTGTCAATTATTAGATTTGGTCAACTCCTCTAGCTGGTAAAGATTTTTGTAAAGCTGATGCATTTTTCTTCAGGAGGAAGGTGAGGAAGAATTTATGCTAGTCTTCCTCAATCCTTAAGATATCTGAAAGGTTAGACTTTAATGATCACTCAGTCATTCAGTTATACAGGGCCAAATGTTTAACCCTATTCTCAGTTGCATTTCCAAATTAGCCACTCTGGATTAATTTCACTGTGAAACAAGTTTTGAACTCTCTTGATCAATATGTATTTTTTTTGTCACTGTTCTGAATACATATTTGGATAGACAAAGCTTCTTTATTTAGAATATAAAAAGAAATGTCTGATTGAATACTTTGGCATTTGCATTTTCATAACTTTACCTGAAACTCTTTTTGTTTCATGAAACATTTTTTCATGACCTGTTTTCTTTCCAGTTGAGTTTCTTTGTAGGTCTGGCAGTCTAAAGCCTCTTGGAACACCTGCTATGGTCTTCAAGTCCTCATTCTGTGATTCTGTGATTCAGCACACAGGATAGTGACTGTCACGAACATGATTCTAATCAGATGGTCATAGCATATCTCGCAACATTCTGACACCACCCTCTTTGGAGGTGCCACCAACCTCTGCAGGTGTCACCTAATATAGGCACACGCGGGTACAAAATTCAAATACAAAAGAATTGGCAGTTCATACTTATAGGAGTAATCAAATGGTAAAGCACAGAGTTGGAAGTACGATTTTTCAACTTTAGTTGAAAAGCCAAGTTCAGTAGCTGGCAATTACAACATACCCACATTCCCAACAGAATATTTCAGACAGCACAGGGTAAATTAAACACTATTAATCACAAAAATATGAGCCCTACAGAGGAGAGCAGCAAAAATCATCAGAGGGATGGAACTAAGGAAAGGCTGAGAACATTGTGGTTATTCAGTCTAGAGAAGAGAAGGTTCCAAGGAGACTTTATTATGGCCTTCCAGTACTTTAAAGAGGCTTATAAGAAAGATGGGGACAAACTTTTTAGGGGGCCCTGTTTGCTAGGACAAGGCTTAATAGCTTTAAACTAAAAGAGCGTAGATTTAGAATAGATATAAAGAAGAAATTATTTAAAATAAGGGTGGTGAAACATTAAAACAGGTTTCCAGAGAGGTAATAGAAGCACCATTCCTGAAAACATTCAAAGTCAGGCAGAGTGGGCTTTGAGCAACCTGATCTGGTTAAAGTTGTCCCTACTCATTTTAGGGGAGGTTGGATGAGATGACCTTTAAAGGTCCTTTCCAATCCAAACTATTCTATGATTCTATGATTCAACACTTCACACCCATAAGTTCTTCTATTTATATAATATCCATGACAGTTCTATGGCTCAAAAACTATAAAGACAAATATGAACTACTCTCCTGAGCTGTCATCTGAATGAACGTTCTAGTAGTAGCACAGCAAAATAAACAGTTAACAACAGGGGATATAAACATTTTAAAATCTGGACAGTTAACAGTTCAAAGGGGAATGGGTTGGAAATGAGTGAGAAAAAAGATATCTTTGCTGGATATAGTGTTGTTGCAATTGTATAATATTTCATACTGTTTTAAATTACATTGAAAGTATCACACGTATCTATGAGTAGAGAGGGAAATGCATGTTAAAAACTGTCTAGTTCTCCTGAGTCACCTTAAAGGACTCTAATTTGCAGAAGACAGATGTGCAGCATCTGAAAATCCATAAGGCATTGTGCATTTGGAAAGGCTTTTGCTCTCTCTTACAGTCCCCTGGTCACTATCTGACTTGTGGGAGTGTCAAAGTCAGTATAGAGAATTCCAAATTTAGACAACAAATAGTTTAAAGATCTGTTTATATGCTTCCTACTAGACTTCCATTAAGGGCATATTTTTAATAGGCATTAACTAGTAGGACCAAGTGTCCTATGTACTTTATCTAACTTAACTAAATTGTTCTGTATGAAGCCAGTATAAATCATTGCTGAGACAGAAGCTCATTTGTAATCATAATTGTGAGAGTCTTACTCATATTTTTTTACCATTAGTTCTTGGATATTTTTTCCCCTTTAATTTCTGAAATATATCTGTGTATCTGAAGTTATTTCTTCCATACAAATTGAAAGAAAAATTGTAATAACTCATGGAAAATAATTTTTTTATCAATTTCTCCAACTTACACCTCTGTTCTAAATTATTTTTTACTAAGAAAAATAAACAAACAACTAAGTCTTACTACGGACATATCCAGAATGGCTTTTGTTACAATTTTCTTTCTAACAAATAAATAGCTTCAGTGTGTTTCTTAAATTTATTTTTTAATTTTTTCTATATTTATGCAAATTCTGAGAAGCTGTAGCCAAAAGTGAGTCTGCATAAAATTATCTTAATTTTAGCCTTGTGGATGTTGCTAAAAGGTGTTAAAAATAAAACAAATTAGATTAGCACTGAATTTGAAGATAGGGAATACTCTTTGATTAGAAAGGAATATAAACATTTTTTCATTGTGTCTAATCATCTAGCCTTGCAAATCTAGATATGTCAGGCAGAAATAATCTTCACAGCTCATATTTAACTCATCATGATCCTTTATTAATGAATTTTATGTATTTCTTAGCAATTTCATATAACGAACAGTGCATGTGGAGCATAGCATGCAGTAATAGCAGGATCAGATCTTTTTATCTGAAAAGACTCAAAAATATGTATACAAATCCAGACACTTATAACAAGGTTCCTGAATTCATATTTAGTCATAATATGAAGACCCTGTTTCTAAGACGAGCTTTTTTCCTTCATATTTTCAGCAGAAATAACTACTAGTACATAAGTATTTACAGAAACATGTAAGGTAACTTGCATGTTGACTGTTGACAATTTGAGCAGGATTACTACATGAAGCACATATTTCAATGTATGATAAACAACATATCACTATCATTAACTAATTTTTGTTAACATTTTATGCTAGTAAGTAATAGTATGGTCTTAAGGAATGTGTATCTTTTTTCATTTAGATCTGTAATGAACCATACTTAGTGGAATGGCATAATTGTCATCATTAGACAGTTATTGAAGAAAATGCATGTCTGTTTCTGTTGCTGGGATTCAGACTCAGATCTTGCATTCATTGAAACAAAGTGATTCATAGATGGACGTATGGATTTTCAGTGGAGTTGTGTAAGTGGCTCATGGAAGCAGATGGTCCTGCATTTAAATGTTCTTTGCGTATTTCTCTCCTTTCTTTCATTATTGTACCCTTCTGAATCTGTTATTTGATCATTTCAAGGAGAAGCAGGCAGAAAAAAATCCACAAATCATATCTGATTTCTCCTTAATATCTCAGCCTTTTAAATTCAAAAATCTGAAATATCCATCCACCCCCTTTTTTTCTTTCTAAGTTCCTGGAAGAGAATAAAAAAAGAAAAGCTGAAATAACACGCAAGTGTAGGACTGAATTTGGGACCTCTCTGGAGCCACAGAATGTTCTCCTTAGCTTTGCTTCATTCACAAAGTTTAATCCTAAATTATGTTAAGGCTTGAGATGATCAAATTCAGAGTTGTGTCTGCAACCCAAATAATGACTCTCTATAGGATACAAAAGCTGTGTTCATTATAATGAAGTTACTTGTTCAGATTAAATCCCAAGATAAATATATAGAGCCAAATTCATGTCTCTGCAAACGATAGTTTGCCTAGTGCACATGATAAAATACATTTCAGCAGGCTCGACTCAATCTGTTTTGATATCTTCTTTTCAGGTGGTCCGATATCTTTCTCGGGAGAGAACTGAGAATTTATTACAATTAGTCTGTAGAATTATTTGTCTAAAGCCAACGTGTATATCAGCAGACAATATTTGTTATTCTTTCACACTGTAGTAAGCCCTGTTCTGAAAATCACATGTGAATTTAGTTATCAACTCATGTTGGTGTTCAGAGAAACTGAAAGATTATTGTCTGTGTAGGACTAAGTCCCTGAATCCTTCCAAAAGAATTTGTACAAGCTACCATTTAAAAAAAATCTTTTAGTATATGCTGTACAACATACTTATTTAAAGAAAATTTCTAAAAATCTCTTAGAGGTGATAAAGGTGCAGAAAAAAGTGAATAATCACTTGTGAAGATTAAATTAAAAATATAGTGCAAAACCACCAAGACCCCTCTAGTGTAAACCCATGTGTCTTTTCACATATAATCAGACTGTTTTAATGAGTTGTTGTAACATGATTTGTCTTTTTCCTGACAGCAATTTTGAATATGTATACAAAAATATGTGCGTACACATGTGCATACACCCGTGCCCTTGGATATGATACCATATGTAATGTATATAACAATTTCACTTTGTCTCAGGTAAGTTTCTTTGCATATTTACTTGACATAAAAAGATTGTTTAACACATAAAAAGTGTTGTGCTTTTATATGAAGCAAGAGGGTGTGACTCATGTCTTATTTCTCATCTCTTCCAGGTAATTCAACTTCCTCTAGAGTCTGCTTAGTAATGTAGAAAAAAGCCTCCAAACTTTTTATGTGTGTATTACTGCCTGTGTTCTCCAAAGAAGATGTCAGGAACACAGTAATTTATTGTTATTATTTTTTAATACTAAAAAGTCTGATTTTAATTTATTTAATGAAAAACATTTCTGATACACACAGTGAAATAATTGTACTCACATACACTTTAAATATGACTAACATGCTACACTGGTGCTAATAATTCTGTACGATCTCTACAAGTTCCAAATTTTAGATGTGGACTAAGTTCCTTTGAAATATTGATTATCATGAAACAGAATTCTAAAAATATGTTAGAGGAAAACGTATTTAGAAACTGGAATATAAATGGCAAAAATTCTCATTCTTCCTTGGTCAGAAATGGGCTGCATTTTCTTGCATTGTAGGACTTGACATTTGTGATACGAAGGATAGAAGAGAGGATCTATGCTTATATGCAAAGCATTAAATGAATTTAGTGGCAAGTGTCTCCAGCTCAACCTATCATCCTCACTATTTTGACAGAAGTAAGAGAGATTTCCTTGCTATTCAGCTAAGCTATAGTAACTTGTTTTTCCAAGGTAGCTATGGTACCTCTGCTTTTTCAGTGTTCAATGTTCAATGGAGGTAACTTGATTGAAAAAAGAATCTGTGTGCAATTCTTTTCTTTCTCCATTCTTTTTTTAGTAGGTTTTCTTTTTTAATTTTTTTTTCTGTGTGCTCTTTTAATTAAGCTTTTTTTGCTTGATATTCAAAGACAAAGAATTCTTAAAGTCAGTTTATTTCCTGCCATCTGCAAAGTCATGGTGGGCATTTGTGAATCAGCTCCATTTCTTCTTTGTATTTATTTTACATTCATAACAAACTTATCAAATGGTATAACAATATTATCAAAGCTTCAAAGATAATATCAATATTAACAAAAATATATATCACATATTATCAATATGAAATTAAGTTCATATTAATATTGTCTACATCTGTATATTTTTATTTTTCTGTTTTAAATTTTTAGTTTTCCCTGAGGCTTATAACACAATCTTTTGAATCATTGCATGTTATTTTAGAGTTCTGGCTTTGAACAGTATATAAGATGTAGATAACTGTTAGTAAATATTTTAATATTGTTCATACGATCATTGGAAGGAATAGTTATTGACACTCATGGTTTAAGCCACTTTTGAATGCTTAGTCTGTGCTTGATGCAGTAGTAGAAAAGAACTTCCAAATATCCACTGCACATCTGGTAATAATTTTTTCACTATTTATAAACTATATGTGAATTTAAATATGATAAACACTTCTCTTCTTTTTATGCTTGGGAAAAGTTCTACACAATTAGGACTAGATGTTTATGTTTGTCTCTTAAGATGCTAATTAAATGAAGGACTTTACAACTAATGGGTAGTTACAGGAGTGGTGGGTTTGAATTGGTCAAGTACCTAGCTCTCCAGTAGATTGCCTTCACCAAATTAATAAAATTTTCTTCTGATGATCCTTAAATTTCAACTTTTTTTGTTTAGATGACCTTTCTACTTCCAATGGTACTTTTGCATTCATGGAAAGATGAGGTAGGCTGGATGCCACAGTCATAACCATTGCCGTAATCACTGCCAGCAATACAATTAGCCCTGAGAAATTCCAGCGACATGAAGTTATGTTTTCTGGGTCTTTTTGTTTTGTAACTTAAGATTGTTGAGAGACTTCAGTGTTCCATCAACACTTTATATTCTCAAGTATTTAAAATTCTCAGTGATTCCTATATATGGATCATATATATGTATGTATTGAGACAGTGGCAGGAACAGGTAGGAAAAATTATTTCAAGCTTTTTCTATAAAGATGGAGATGAAAGATTTTCTTACAATTGAACAAAGATTCTGATTGGTGTCCAGTCATCTCTTACCAGGAGATTACCTTGTAAGTAAAACAGAAAATCTTTTGAGATTAAAGACTGCTAGGTGCTGACAAGACCAAGTTTATTAAGTAGAGGAAACCACATTCTGCATCCCTTACTGAGACATTCTTCAGTTAATCAGTAAATGTTACATCCCTGTTTTGTTATCTATAAATGAGCAGTTTGATTTTTTTATTCTAAAAAAAAAAAAAAGAAATCCCCAGGGTTTCCCATGGAGTAATATTATATGCGACTAAATTACATATTTTACTCAACTGGACTGTAATCCTGGGGGCTCAAGTAAAGGATACTGATTATTATCTCTGAAGAAGGCCAAAGCTTCTCAAGTTTGAAAAGTCTGTTCTATTGGCTGTTGCTTAACTCAAAGAGTAAGAATTCTTCAAACTTCTTTCTTTGGGAGAAACAGCATATGAAATAGCTATTCTTGTTCCCTCTCCTGGGCCACAAAATACATATTTTTCTCCCTGTCTCAAATACAGAAACTGTGCAGTTATAACAAGACTACTGTCTTATTCAAAATACATATTTATGGTTATTTTTTAGGCAAGTTTAAGTCCTTATGTACCTTACATACTGAACATCTGAGAATAAAACGTCATCTGTTTAGCTAAGAATCACAATTCCCTTTATGGTTAATTGGTACATTTGTACCAATTGGTACATTGGTAACAGGTGAACAAATTGCAAAGTTTCATTCTGGAAAATTAACTAAACTGCTCTGTAACTCATGAAGTACATGAAAAGAAGAAGAACTCATTCCATCCCTTACACCACTTACTAATGGAAAAAAACTCCTATAATTTTTCATTTCAGATCTCCAAAACTTCTCAGCAAAGTTTTCAAAGTGACAAGTTCAGTGGAGAAGAGAAAAATACTTTCGCCATTAAGTCCAAGGTTTGGGATATTTATTTTAGCAATCTTTACTTTACATGCCTCTTATAAATTCACTTAAGAACATACTAAACTGTAGACCCTGTTTTGATGTCCAGTCAATCCTTTCAAAGTGAATACTAATTAAGATAACATTATTAAGTGAAATTAAATATTTTCATGAAGTTTCTGCAAATATTACAACTTCTCGTTCTGTGTAAGAAACATTTTACGAGACAGGTGAAAGAAATATTACTTATATAGATTAAGCTGGAGCTAAAGAAATACATAATCACATAAATAAATACAACGAAAAATCTTGATGACCTGTATTATAAACTAGGAAAAACAAAGCATAAGGAATTTGAAAGATCTTATCTTAGACTATTAAGTGACATGTAGTTATGCAGCTGGGAAGGCTGGGGTGTATAGGAAAATTTTTATTTGTGTTTCCTTGATTCTCCCTCTTCCTTGTTTTGACATGAAAACTAATTTACTATTTATAACTACATTCTAATTATATATCTCTGTATTCAAACTAAGATGTGTAGCCTTATCCAACATTTTTAATAAGAATCTTCATACCAACCATGGGATTTGATTTAAAAACAACTTCTGCTATTCTGATGCTGAAATCATAATTTAATTTGAAGACTGCAAGAGAAGAAATTTTCTGTCATTTTATTATGATAAAATTATCTCCTTTATAATGGAACCTCTTGGAGTTCTTTAACTGTATATAAAATGGCTTTGTTCTTGGAAACTTTTTCTTGAAATTCAATGGAACAATTAATAACTAATGGCTTTTATAAAATTAATTAGGCAAAATTTTATTTTTCTATAGCCACACATGGAGACACCAGCAAACATATGCCTGGTGTAATACATCATAATTGTCTGGAAAGAGTTATGACTATGTATCAGGTCAATCCATAATATGAAGCTATTAAAAAGTTAATATAGATAAACCCTCTAATCCAGGATGTACAGAGAAAACCTGCAGAGGCAAGGCAGCTAATTTTTAAATGTTAACTCATATATTATGCTGGGAAAATTTCATTACAGAAATAAATAGGGGTATACAGTGTGAGTATGTCAATGAACACTGTTGTTCTCTCATGTAAATAATTTTTTTTTTTAATCACAGTCTCATAACCAGAGCAGCAGCAAACAATTCTGGAGCAGAAATTTTGAGTAAAATAAATATTCAAGCAAATCAGTTTTGACTTGATTTTGAAACCAAATTTCCACTATAGCAGTCAGAAAAATGCTAATAGTGGAAGGGTTGTATTCATTTCTTTGAGCCTTTAACTTTATTTTTTCTTTAAAAATGTTAATTCAGCATTTGTATACACACACACAATGTGTTGACATAGCAGGAAAATATCTAAGGGCTAGATAACTCACATTTTGGACAGTCTTTCTTGTACAGTATTGAAAATATCATAGGTAAAATGTTAATTCTATTTTGTATAAATATACGAGGCATTTAAGAAAGGCTAGTTATGTAGATTATTCATTTTTCAGTTCAGCAGTAAGATGTAACTAGATTTGAATTCCATAGGATGTAATTCTGTCAAGGATTTCTATTAAAGAGGGCAAGATTATCAAGTAAAAATATATACATAATTATTTCAAAGGAAAGAGTCCCACAAAAACATGTGTAGTATAAGGGATTGATTGTAAGGAGCCAGCTAAAGGTTCAAGCACTTTTGTTATCCCTGCACTGAATAACACATCAGAGCCTTTCATCCCGAAGGTTGTTAATGTATCAAGAATGGAAATAACACTTAGTAATTTAGGTAATTGACTTTCCCTGAAACACAGGTTGGAATTTCCAAGGTCAGAAATAAAGACTCTCTGAAAACTAAAAATTCTGACATAGAAATATTTTTAACAAATTATTATTTGTGTAGGATACCATGGCTGAATGAATAGTATTGCAACAAAAAGGCAATCCAGTCCCCCGTTACTTCTGTATTCCTGAATAATGTTCTAGTCATAAGCAAGTGTGAGTAATACTCCAGAAATGCATAAGAGAAGAAATAATGCATCATGTCTAGTTCCTCTATTCATGGGTAGTTTATATACTTTAATGGGGTATTTTGTCAGAGTTGTATATAACTAAATGTTTTACACTGCAAATCGCTTCCAGTCATTTTTTACAGTATCTATGTTACTGAGGAAGGATGCTGGGAGAAATTTAATCTCAACACATGATCATGTGAAAATGTGTACAGATCTTAATATTCATTGTTCCCACTGAAGTCAGTGGGCATATGACTGTAGCATAAAATATTGAATTGTAAATGCAGCAAGACTCAGACTCAGAAAGGAATTAGAGATATTTTTGTCCAGTATATGTTGATCTTCAAAATTCCACAACTGCTGATTGGGCTGAGATGCAATAACTTGTAATTTAAAACTTGCTAGTTTATAGCATCCCATGTTAAAGTAAGAAAAAAAGAAAATTGTTCACTTCCTTAGATTATGAAGACAGATGACAAGTGCCTGGTGCCAAGGCATGACTGTGGGCTAAAATACAATGAGGATGGTCCTAGGAAGGTTTCTAAATCCATGAGATTATGAAGATTCAAAATATACCTTTCCCAATATACCCTATGAACTCATTTCAGGCCCTGCTGAACATATTTGTTGGCATAAAGTCATTTTCTGGTGACCATGATTTTCCATATTTCTTGCAAAAAACTAGATGCCCAAGTCAGATTTGTTGGGTTCAGTAGGAAAACAGGTAGCTGGAGCTTAGACCTTAACTGTAGTGGCCCTAAAGCTTTTAAGCTGAGTGCCCTTGTCTCTGAACAAGGGGCACTGTGCAGTGGCAGAATATTCTGGTCCCAGTTTACACTTCATTTGCCAATGTGTTATAGTGCTGGTTTTATTGCTGTCATGTACACTGCTCCCATTCACACTGATTGAGAAGAAAGTAACTTGTAAATCTTTGTTTAGTTGACTCTTGGTAAAGCTCTGGTAGGAAAAGACTCTACTGTTCCCCATGGAAGTCACCTCTGGCCACTAGAGTACTGTGCATAGTAGAACTTAAGGATTTCCATGGGTCTGGGTGTAAACAAACAGTCCTGGATTGTGCCACTTTGGAATACCTGCAGTGATGATCACATCAAATCAGATATGTTGGCACGAGTACTGTACCTAGAAGGTTGCAACCTCTGTCTCCTTGTGGTCGAAAATTCATGTTGCAGAAATACCTTTCCTTTCACACGAGGATACAGAATTTCCAGTTTTCTTTACTGTGACTGGTTTGGTATCGAAAACAAGAGTTTTTTGAAAGAACAAAAGATTTTGAGTTTCCTACCTTGTAATTGTAATCTGTACCTTAAATATAACGATTATGTACTTCAACAAATACAATCAAAATTGTTGTAATATAGTCATTCTTTACTGCACCTTCCTTTTCTCTTTTTCCATCAGAGAAAATGCATTATAAATTCTGTCTAGAAATGTGTACCACAATGCTCTTAACTCTTCTATTTCTAGTTCTAAAGGTGATCCCAGGCACCTGTAATAGCTATTTATTTGCAATGTTTGAGTTCTGTTCTGGGTATTCTTTTGGTTTTGTTAACTTAGAGATGAGATCAAACCTGTAAGGTGATCAGAAGATTCATCTGTTTTTCAGATGGGCATCACAATTCAGACTAGGGTTTAGCCTCATGTGCTGTTGCTGTAGAAGTAGGTTCTGCACCAGGATTTGGTGGAAACAAAATATCCGATACAGCTTTATCAAATGGGTAAGGTTCTTCAGAATGTTTCCTACCAGTTTAACAGGTCTGCATGTTCTTCAGAAAAAATATTATGTGGAAAAGAAATGATCAGTAGTAGTCCCTCAGAGAAAGGTGAGGCTTCAGCAACAAACACACAAAACCCATGTTAAACAGAATGAACCAGTGGAGTGACAGATACAGAATAAATACTGTGAATTTTTGTCCACATAATATGAAGACAAAAGTCACAAATGGATTTTGAGACCAATAAATATGTATCATCTAACACATACATGCCAAACATTTGCTCTCTGCCATTTGATTAACATTAGAGACGCTGTAAATAGGCAATCTCTTCAAGTTTTGTAAATTGAGCGAAAGGAAGGAGACATTAAAACAAACTCAGATTCTTTTAGTTAAGAACTACCATGGGAAGGCAGATTTATGTCTGCTTTGCTTACCTGAAGCTAGTGGATCATAGAACAAGGACAGAGGAATTTGATTTTTAATTAATATCAGTTGCCTCTTCAATAAAACAAAATTCCTATTGACTTTCCTGGTGGAATTTTCTGTGCAGTGACTTCAGAAACACTACATTCTTTAGTCTGCACTTGCCTTATTTTGGTCTAAAAATGCATTTGGACTAAAAATAGAAGGGTTACAACCTCCCTGGAAAGTGTTTACTGATGAAAAGTTCTCTGCTCTTTTGAGACATTTCAGAATTTAGCTGTACTATCTCATACAATTTTGTGTGATTACTCACCATTTTCAAATCAATTTTAGACAGTAAGAGAAAACTGTCTTCACTACTTTCAGTAATAGAAGAAATAGTTCCCTAGTAGATGATACAAGTTTAATGGTTTAAAAGATTAATTTTTTAATTGTAATGTGTGTAATTTTCTGTCAATGAACAACAGTCACACTTATAAAAGCCTATGAGCAGGATCAATAGGAAAATGCATTTTCTTCTCTGAGTATAGTACTACTTTGCATGAAGTTTTCTGTAGAAAGCATTTTTCTGACAGACAAAAGAGCGCTTAGAATGAAAAAAAATCAATGTGTTTTATAATATTTCTCCATTCAATGTATGACAAATAAGATGTAGAGAATGCAATAATAGAATGAACTTTAACAACCTTAAAATCACAGACTACACATACCAGTTGTGTGAAATGTTCATAAATCCATGGTCATAATGAATTACACTGTCTCATGACAGTTTAACAGCAATGGTACATAATGGTGAATCAACATGATCACATATTTTACTATAATTATTTTACATACCTCTGTTGTTAACAGCTCACTTCCTTAAATTTGTCTTTTATTTTAGTAGTTGTGCTTGAAGCTGTGAAAATAGAAATCATATTGACCTTTTTTGCCATTTTTAATTTTACTTGCTCAACCTCATGAGTCTGGCATCCATTTGCTCATGCAATGCTTAAAAACCCGTATGTCTTTATAGGCCTTGAAGGAGCAGATTCTGATATTTAGAATTGTTGCTACTTCTTCATAGCTACAGTAGCCATTATTAAAATTCAGTGTTTGCAAGGCAAGTAGCAAACCAGGGAACTGAACCTACAGCTTTGAGTGAATCAGATACACTAAACATATTCCCTCCACTAAAGAACAGCACTTAAGAGGACGTGAAAGATCTGCTTGTGTTCAAAAGCGTACAACCAAATCTTAATCATTAAAAAGTGCATAAAGGAAGGAATAGCAGGACCTGATGTTCTTCTTTTCCTCTGACAAACACATCTTGAGGGTTGCAGGTGTGATCCCTCATTGTAAGAGGACTAAATCCCTGAATGAAACTCTGTATCATGTGTTATGATGCATTTCATCGGTGTGCTTAAAATGATAATTTGAAGTGCTTAAAATGAATTACATACCAGAATGCCGAATATCCACAGAATCAGCAAATCATAGAATGGCTGAAGTTGGAAGGCATACCTAAGAATATGCAGTCCAGGCCCCCAAATCAGAGGAGGGTCACCTAGAGAATGTTGCCCAGGACCATGTCCAGCTTGGTGGGTGGATATTCCACAACTTCGCTGGCAACATATTCTGTGTTTAACTGTTCTCAGCATAAAAACCCTTGCTCTTCTGTTTAATTTTACTTATTTCAGCTTGTGGCCCTCTTTTCTTTCCATTCACTGGTTACCACTGAGAAAAGTCATCTCTGTCTTTTCTCTCTCATATCAGGTATTTACGTGCAGACTTTAGGAAGGATTACTGTAACAAAAGCAAGGCCTGAAGTGGACTTACATATACCTTTTTCTTGTATTATTTGATAGAGCTACTCTATTTATACTGCTGACGCATAGAAAACAAGGTTGAATAATAACATCTTGAAGCTTTTGTTTTCTCTGCTGCTCTTGCTCATGCACATACCTTTCAATTCTTTCCAGCACTATTGGGTGAAAATATTTCAAGAGACAGTATCATGTTGTAATAACAGTCAGTTCTTTCACTTGAAAACAGGCAATAAGACTTCCCCTCCTTTTTCTGGGAAATGTCAAACCAGTCTGTTTGAGAAATGATCAAGTGACAGCTGCAAGAATTAGACTCTCATATGAATGTACATTTAGTATTTGAAACAATGTAATTTTTTAATTTCCTTTTTAGTGATTGAATTGACTTCTTATATCCACCTTAAAAATGATTCAAATAGATCATTGTTGCAAAGTCTTCAGAAGATAAGACTAGGAACAGTTCTTGCTGAAAGTAGTTCATATAAAGAGATAATAACTCAGGATGAAGGTGAACTGGACAGGCAGAACTTACAGGGAGAAGAACACAGAAATTTCATTACTCATGTAAATAAATACTGTTCTGATAGAGTTCTAAACAATGATAGTAACAGGCAAATGCTTTACTGGTTTGTAATGAAAGAGAATTATCATATTTTAAGCAAAGTTGATGTAACTGCTGAGCAACTTACTCTGGTAAATCTGGTAAAACTCTCTGGTAAACAAAATTTACATCCACATCACTTGGCTCAATTTTTCCCCATGTTCATGGACTGTATTCCATTTAATAACAGTTCTGGTTTCAGAATATGGCATCTGGACCCAGGGTCTAGTTGCCTTTTAAAATAACATTCAAAAACTAGAAAAAGTCCAGAAGCAAAAAATAAAATATGCTGAAAGACATGCAAATGGGTACCAAAAGAAAAAAAAATAATTAAGTACACACAGAATACCAAAAAGTGTACTTAAATAAAATATGAGGATTGTTCTTCCTTGCCTATGAGACATTATAAAGCAGTCCAGAGCAAGTAGAAATGGAGATATGAGTGAATTTAAAATGCAGCTTAAGTGACCTAAATTACAGACTTATCCTACATGAAGGTTTGAGGCCTAAACCATGACAGAAGGCAAATAACAAACATGTTTATTCAGATACTGAAAAGTCATGATTGCTTTGTCAAATATGATGCATTAAGAAGGAGACATCTAAGGAAAAAGTGTCTTAAGCTAAGACCTCAACATTTTGCATCGTGCATAAAATCTTTTGTGTGATATTAGAGCAAAGAATGCAAATAAGTACTGCTAAGGAAGCTGAGGATATACAAATCCAACAAGCTATTAACCTCAGTTATTCTAGAAAAGGGGGTGTAGTGCTTAAAGCTATACAGGGGATCAGGTGACTGGAAAATAGATGAGCACCAGGGGAGAACAGGGGAAAAGAGATGATGGAAATGTTTTACTCAAAACAAAAGTTTTGAGGCCTGAGTCTTTTTGTAGAATTATTTGTATAATGGTAATAGAACAAAGTAATGTCATCAATGTTATCACATCATTAATACTGTTTCAGCTTATGGTAGTCAACATTTTTGTTAAAAAATATTTTTTTCTCCCACCTTTTTCCGCACTACTTCTGTGTATCTAATTGATGTTTCCCCCCTTCCCTCCATTCTTGCAAATCTGAATTCCCTTATACTGGGAGTCTGAGGTATATTTAGTGGTTTGGGACAGCAAGGAACCCCCAGTGTGTCTACAGCCCAGTTCTTCATGATGGTTTCAGGAAGGAAGGAAGCTGCTGAAATATGGTCTCAGCAGCCATATTTTCATTAATTATAGCAGCTCTCCTGTGTAAGGAATTGTCTGGGACAGCAGCTTACAGATAATCAGAGCTGATGACCACAACTGCTCTGTGAAGTGATCAGCCTTCAGGGAGGTGACAAACACCTATTCTCAGCAAGTGTAGTCTTTTGGAATACATCAAGACAGATTTAGTTAGGTTACGTAAAGACCTCTGAGGCACATACAGAAGGAAACAGCTGTGGTGCATAAGCTACAGCAGCCTCTGGCTGCTCATTCTGTCCCTTTGCTGAAGGTTACTGGCATCATAGAAAAAGCTGACAGAAGTGGATCTGCACTCATATTTCAACAGTTGCCATTCACAGGCTGATTTATGAGGCAAAGTCTACAGCTGAGGTATGGATTGACAACTTGAGTGGCTGAGGTATTGACTGTTGGGATCAGCAACATCTTAAACCATTGCAACTAAATCCAGGAATGACTTAACTTCATAAAACTTAAAGCTATTATTTTGAAATTTATTACACACTATGCCCCTGAAATTGTCTTATGAAACTAGAATAATGTGAAACTAGGCATTCGCACAGTGCCAGGTTTCCAAATTAAAAGGATTTCAATTTTTTAAATTCATCATCTTAACATTGGATTACTATAAAATGGTGCTTATAAGAGAAATTGCAGAAAAGAACAAGAAGAATGAACAGAGTTCTTGAAAACATGACCTCTGAAGAAAGAATAGGATTTGAAGAAAAAAAAATGACTGGAAGGGATATAAAATAGCAGTCTTTGATATGCAAAAGGTAGTTACAAAGAGGAAAGGAATAATCTGTTCTCTGTGTCAGCCTTGGATAGAACAAGAAGTAATGGTCTTAAATTAGAGCAAAGGAAATTTAGATTATGTATCAGGAAAAGATTTTCAACTATAAATCACAGAAAAGGACTGTTTAGGGAGACTGTGGAATTATCAGTACTGGAAGTTTTAGAGAACAGACTGGGCAGACAACTTTCAAGGATGAATAAGGTGGAGGTGATTGTGTCATGGGAAAGGATGATAAACTCTTGACTTTCTCTTTGAGATCTATTTTCTTTGATGATGAAGATACTAATACATCACATGAATTTAATTGAAAACAGCCAAACCAGTGGCCAGTATGAAGAATGAAGGGCATACAGGTTTACTGACTAACAGATTATACTAGGACTGATTTACTACTATGCTGTTAAAGGAATTACATATCGATAGCTTTAGCTTATCCAGCTGGGAAACAGACCAAATGATACAGAGATGACCAAAGTGCCTTCCCTTCTTCTCTTCTTTTACCTTTAAATTAATTTTAACTCTTTTCTGCAATGATTGTGTTGTGATGGCTAACAAAAGAACATGCTCTCTCCACTTTCCTTTGTGCTCAGGCCTTAAGTACCAGCAGTGTGTATAGCTTATATACAAGGACTTCCACCACTTTAGTTATCCAAGTAATTTTTGAATGGTATGCAATGGTATGCCTGAAGTGCCCAAAGTGTCTTCTTATGTATATGAGCAGTCTAACATGGAGCTGGGATCAGTGCTAGCACTACTTCAGCAAATTAAGATTGGGAATTTCTGGTTTCAGTCACAAACTAGACCTAAGAATGTTAAAAAAAATCTATTTATCATTTTTCTGATAAGCTTTTTGGGAAGGGGGCGGTCATTATCTTCTTAAAAACATACACTGAAAAAGCTTACTCTGTGGGATTTTGACAGTTTATGAAGTGCTGTATAACAGATCTACTTGGTGAAGTCTGAGATATGCCTGTGGTCAGCAATAAAAGCTGCTCTTTGCAAGGTATTCCAGGAGAGGTTCTCACCATGGTAATACTCAACACTGAACATTTCATTATGAGGTTATAAAGATAACTGAAATACCTCTATCATAATTTAGCTTAAATATTTTAAATGTTAACAGTTTATTAGGATAATAAGCTCTACAAAAGGTCATACCAGATAAACTCATAAAAGAAAACATCTTGAAATAGAATTATAGAATCATAGAAGCACTGAGGTCGGAAGGAGCCTCTGAAGATCACCTAGTCCAGCCCCCTTGCTTAAAGCAAGTTCACCTAGAGCAGGTGGCTCAGGAATGTGCCCATTTCAGTTTTTAGTATCTCTGAGGTCTGAGGCTCTGCAGCCACTCTTGGTAGATATTCTCATACTGTGTACTCAGACACACTGTAAAGAAGTTTTCTCTTATGATGTCTCAGTGGAATTTTCTGAAATTCAATTTGCACCTGTTGCATCTGGTCCTTTCACTGATTAACTCTGAGAAGATTCTGGATATATGTTCCTTATTGCCTCCATCAGACTCTCATATATATTGATAAGATTCCCCCTGAGATTTCTCTTTTCCAGGCTGTAGACTCCCAGCTCTTTCAAACTCTCCTTGCACATCAGATGCTGCACATCCATCTATCATCTTTATTGCCCTTCATTGGACTCCTGTACGTGGGGAGCCCAGCACCAGAAACAGCGTTCCATGCATCTCACTGCTACTTAGTAGAGAAGGATCACTTCCCCTGACCTACTGGCAATTCTCTGTGTAGCACAGATCAGGAGGCTGTTGACATAATTGTTCCAAAGGTGCCCTGCTGACTCATTTTGAACTTCTTGTCCACCAGGACCACCAGGTCCTTTTCTGCAAAGTAGCTTCTGGTTGTCCCTTAGCCTGTACTAGTGCATCGAATTATTCTTCCCCAAGGACAGAACTTGTCACTTCCCTTTGTAGGTCTTCATTAGATTCCTCTCTGCCCATTTCTTCAGGCTGATGAAGTCCCTCTGAACAGCAGCACAATCATCTGGTGGGCAGGGCTGGACAAAGCTTGGCAGTCCCTCCACGAATTCCCAGATCTGGGTTCCCAGCAATCAGCAAACCTCCCTAAACTGGAGGTCAGGTCAGCAGATGGAAGCCTTCATCCCCCAAAACAGGGAGTCTCCAACTGCTATTGCTCACTGCTTCCTTGTGGTGTTGCTACAGGGCTCAAGCTCAGTCGTGTTGGTTGCTCCAATAAAAGTAAAAGCTACTGATATGCAAGCAGTAGGGAGTCATATTCCACCTAGAGCACCTTTTGCTGTATCATGTGTTTCCAGTGCATTCACAGTGTATTTTCTCTGTTTCAAGAGCACTTTTCCCCCACCTTGCTATTTAAATTGAGTATATTTAGAAAAGATAGCACTGGAGAAAAGACATGTGACTAATGATGGTGCACACTAATTATTCTTTCCATAAAAAAGATAAAGAAAAACTTTTTTAGTGGTTTGAGATACTTTTGTACCAACTGAATGATATCCTTTTATAAGAGGTAAATCTACGATCCAATCTACCTTTCCATCAAGGCATGGACATCCCCTGTATCATCACACCAGGAAGCATGAAAGCTCACAAACCCAGCTGCTGTTTGATCCACATCAAAACCTTTTTGAGTAACCTGACGTATTTATACCTTCCAGCTTTGAAAGTTTGGTGTGCATGATTCCCATAAGTTAGTGGATTCTGAAGAAACTGCCAAGAGGTTAGTATGCAAATATTTAGAAGATGGTGGGGACAGTAAGCCACTGGTGATAAAAGCTGCAGAACAACCATTAAGCCTCTTCCAGTCCATTGTGTCCTCAGTGAATGTTGCTGTCACTTTGATATAATGGCTTCCATCAGGCCTTAGCATAGTTTTGTCTGTTAGGCAAAATTCTGAAAAGAAATTGAGTGAACAGTCATAGTGGAGGACCAGGATCATGGAGAATATCATGAAGGACTGTCGCTCAGTAGTAGCCCAAGATCCTCAGGTTCCTCAATTCAGTATTTAGGCTTTACCTGTGCATATGACATCTGTGTTCAGATTTCTGCCTGAAAGTACTACTATGTCAGGAAAAAACTAGAAATTGCTGCTAATGTCAGGCTTGTTAAGAGATCTTTCTCAGAGGCAATGTTTGAGGATTTCCTCTGCTCAATGACACACTTTTCACAGGATTTTAGTTTTCTATTTTTCTATCTGTCTTTTCATTACTAGTTTTTTGTCTATCCTTTTGTAGAGTATTTAATATAAAAGTTGCTCCTGGAAACAAAACCAAAGCTGCATGGAAACAGTAAGGATAGATATGCTATCCTTACTTTTGTAGTAAGCTGCATAGAAGACTGAAATAAACTTTAAAGGATAAACAAATATTTTTTTCATGTCATGCAGCTCTTTAAGCTACTCAACAGAAAACAGATATTTTGTAAAAAATACTGGGAATGCAGGAAGGCAACAGAGAGAATATTAGATTTACGAAGAAACAAAGCTACTTTGAAATTCTATTCTACAAACACACACATTTTGACAAGGCTAGGTCTACCTTCTTACAAAAACTGGGGAGCTATGGGATGCCAAACAGCATGAGGAATCCCATTTTTTGGGCTGGTCTATGCACTCTGGAGGGAGTGGGAATGGGAATCAGAACATGAGGGAATCAGAACAATTTCTCAAACTTCTAAAGCACCACTGAAAAAAGATCATGTGTCAAGGAGCTGTCATCAAATACTCCAGAGCTAGGAACTGTTCTGTATTGAAAAGTCTGAGTTGGCTGGCTATTGGCTTCGCTGCACCTCTAGAATGAGCAGGTGACAATTACCAGTACATAATATCTTCTTATGTCCTATTAATTTATATGCATTGAATGAAGATGCAACCTGAGATAAGGACTTTCTGAGCAATGACACAACAAGAGGATAGTGAGGTACAGATGATAAGGATAATAAATAAAATGTTTGATGCTTTCTTTTATGTACATAGTAATCAACAATATTGCTAGCAAGTATAGTTAGACCATTTGACCAAACTGGCTTTCATACTTTAAAAAAAAAATCTTCAAAACACATACCTCTAAATAAAAAGCATACGTTTATTACCCTAATACATGTAACATATCAAAGTTTCAGATGTAATAATGTAATAGGTTAGAATGTATACTTAGCCAGAATTTCAAATAAGAAATTTGCAATCTCTCTGCAAATAAGAGAGAGAGTAGAGTTCAAGTTCTGGAATTCTAGCATTTCATAAAGCTCACTTAATCGTTGTTGATACAATTTTACCAAATGATGGAACAGCTTTCATTACCATAGCAATGCAAGCAGTGAAGCTTTAAGGAAAATGTCAAACATTAAGAACATGTCTGGTAACTTCTGTACTTTTGGTAGCTCATTTTCTATTGTTGTTTAAAAACTTACTTATCTATGAATTCATTGTGCTAAAGAAGAGGCAAATAATGGGTCAGCCTAGACTGCTGATGCAAATTATTTCCCTTTCTTCTTTAGTATGAAAACAGTGGTCTTCTGACAGTGATCCCTTTGAAGAAATACAATTTATTTTTATTTCTCCAGAGATGAAAAAAAGTGCCGTTTAATGTGACATATCAAAAGTTCCTATTATTTTCAAAAATAAAAAAATGCTCATAAAAATGAGAAATTTTTCTTTAAGATGATTAGAATATTATATGTTGGAAGCCTAATGTGTCACTTACTTCATCTAAGTTGACCTGTCTGAATTTTAGGCACTGTGCTAGGCATCAGGCAAGTTAGCAATTTAAGCACTTTTTCTAATCTAGGGAGAGACAGGCTCCCAATACTACACTCAAAAAGCAGATCACCTGATTTAGTTTAGGCATTTAATTTACGATAAATTAGTTTTCTTCTGGAATGAGAAATCTCTTTTCCTTTATAGAAGACCACATTAGTACAAACTAAGTTTTTTTCCCAGATAAAGATATGTACATAAATTCCATCCTGTCATGTTTTAACCCCAGACAGCAACTCTACACCACAAAGCAGTTTGTTTACTTTTGCCCAGTGGGATGGGAGAGAGAATCAGAAGAATAAAAATGAGAAAACTCATGAGTTGGGGCTAAGACAGTTTAAGAAGTAAAGCAAAAGCTGTGCATCCAAGTAAAACAAGGAATTAATTCTCTGATTCTCATAGGCAGGCGGGTGTTCAGTCATCTCTTAGAATCATATAGCATTGGAAGGGACGTCTGGAGATCATCTAGTCCAATCCCCACCACCAGGTGGGTTTTGAATCACAGAATCACAGAATCTTAGTGGTTGGAAGGGACCTTTGAGATCATCGAGTCCAACCTCATTAAAAATAAAACAAAAAAAACCACCAACCAAACAAAACACCTTAAAAAAACCCCAAAAACCACACACACACACACACACACACACAAAAACCCAAAACCCAACAAACCCAGAAAACACAGAAAAACAAAAAAAGCACCCACCAACTAAACCCCACAACCCACAACCCACCACAGACCAATAATCTTGGGCACTAGAGCATGCCCTGAAGAGACATCTCTACACATTTCTTAAATACCTCCAGGGACGGTGACTCCACCACCTCCCTGGGCAGGCTGTTCCAGTGCCTGACCACTCTTTCAGTAAAGTAATTCTTCCTAATATCTAATCTAAATCTCCCTTGATGCAGCTTCATACCATTCCCTCTGGTCCTGTCGTTATTCCCTTGAGAGAAGAGGTCAACCCCCGCCTCTCTAGAGTTCCTTTCAGATAGTTGTAGACGGCAATGAGGTCTCCCCTCAGCCTCCTCTCCTCCAAACTAAACATGCCCAGTTCCCTCAGC
>BJBW01006264.1:57302-70123 GCA_004320125.1 Scolopax mira
CTGGGCACACTGCTGGCTCATGTTAAGCCGGCTGTCCACTAATGCTCCTAGGTCCTTTTCCGCTGGGCAGCTTCCAGCTACTCTGCCCCAAGCCTGTAACGTTGCCCAGGGTTGTTGTGACCAGGTGCAGGACCCGGCACTTGGCCTTATTGAATGTCTCGAGACAAGAAGACTCCACCACCTCTCTTGGAAGCCTGTTACAGTGCTCCACCATTCTCATGGTAAAGAAGTTCCTCCTCATGTTTACATGGAACATCTAAGTTTGTGCCCATTTCTGTGAAAAAATTAAGTGGTGCAACACAAATTTCTTTCACCACTCGATGACTGATTGCCCAGACCATCCCAAGCAGTGATTGTGGATTCCTGTTCTTGACAAAATCCCATTTATATATTGAGCATGATGTCTGTGATATGTGATAAGGGGAGGATCCTATCCTAGTTTAGGCTGGGATAGAGTTAATTTAGCTAGTCTTTAGTTAATAAGAGCCTGGACAAGTTCCTGTGCAACCTACTCTAGTTAGACCTGCTCTGGTGTGGGGATTGGACTAGATGATCTCCAGAGGTCCCTACCAACCCCAAATGATTTTATGATTCCATGAATCTATGATCTGAGCAATGCACAGACATTTCTGAGGATACAGACCTTCAAGGCTATTGTATTAGCCACCCTTTGTATTCTTTACACTTACATGCACAATCTCACATGCAAAGATTTGTCTCTTCCCTTCCCTTCCATTCCCTTCCCTTCCTCTTCCTTCATATCCACTATATATTTTAATGTCAATATCAGCTGCATATATCAGGTGACATATTTTTTTGTTTCTCATTAGTGGTAGTGGAACCACAAATGGGTTTCTGTCACCAGCACCCGCAGCTGCTCATCCTGGAAACCTCTGTGTGCAGGTGAGGGCTGCTCAAGTGTAAAGCTGCTCAAAGGCAGACAGGAGGTAGACTATGGAGTTCCAGCCCTGGGTAAGTTTTCTACATAACATATTCAGCTTTGGATCATAGTTGGGCTTGCTGTGGTACAAACAATAAATAGATAAACAAAGAAAAAAATATATAAATGAAATGGATCTACATACTTTGGTAAGAAGTACAATGAAGAGTCTGTACAGCTAATTGATGTATTCAATAATTGAATTACTAATTTCTTCTAGTAATAATTCTGTATTAGTGTATGGGAGCACCCAGACAAACTGGTTTCAGTAGGTGAGATGCAGGGAGTTGTCATCTGACTCAGCTTCATCTCTGCCTTGTCTTGACTATGCAGAGATAATTTGGGAGGAGCTGCAAAATGGCTCAGCCCAGGGTTGTCTCAAGACTGCATCACAGTAAGAACTGAAACTGAATGGAGCTTTAGCTCCCTTAACAAACAAAATGCCCTGAGTCCCATCCCACCACTATTCCCGTGAATTTGAGTGCTAGACATCACAAAATTGGCAACAGAGACTTATCTATCACACCACCAGAGGTAAATATCCCAGATAGTGTAACCCACTCAGGCATAATCCTTCACCCCCACTGAATCAGGAAATATGAACCACAAGGTTTGGGGAGAAAATGGGGAGTCTTCCAATGATACAGCTGGTCTGTAGGAGATTCGTCCCCGCCTTGTCCAGGACGCTGTACAGGGTGACTTCCCAGGAACTGAGCGAATTTATCTGAGAGAGATGGTAAGTGATAGAGAAACATACGTATGGTATATGGCATGCTATTAAGATTGTGATTTGTGCACTCTTTTAAGGTATCAGTATCTAGCATGCTTGTGGTTCGTGTTGTTACTTGTCAGGATTACTTGTAGGTTGCAACAGTGTATTCTGCGAATTGCTTTAAAATTGCAATAGTGCAACCGTTGTTGTAGACATAGAAGCTGCAATAGTGACGTATTGGACCTGTGAGTGAAGTCCAAATAAATTGTTAATTAGAACCTCTCAGTGAAGCCCTTTTTCTCAATTCGTTACAATTAGCATTACCTTTCTTTTTTCAGTGCCTGTAATTCAGATTCAGCCATGTTCTCCCAACATAATAAAAAATGTTCATGTGAATTATTTTTACCTGAAAAGCAGCTACTGCATGTAAGCAATCATCTAAAAAATATCACAAGGAACTTAGTGTATGGATTTAGTGGTCTGTATGGCAGCACAATGACATGATAGATTGTAATGGTAAATAAAACGCTTATAATTAGACTTTAAAAACAACGTAACTGTCTCAGTTCACTGAGTGCTTACAATTATCTCATTACTTCCATCAAACATATTTTTCTTCTTTTGAATTCAGCATTCAGAGGCGAGGAAATTCAGAATTATTTCAGAGGAAAATAACATTAGAAGTCTCCATTAAAGTATTCATACCCTGCTCATCAGTATGGTTGCTGAACCCTTAATTCTAATTACATAAATTCACTGAGAAGTCTAGCCTAAGGTTTGTTTTTGATGTTCTCCTTACTAATAGGAAGCACTAGGTGTTGCATTTAATCTGCAAGGACAAATCTATTGTGGGTACCTGTGGTTTCACAGCTGAGAGCAGTGGTAAAGAAAGATGGTTGGCTGTGAATAAATTTTAGGGTGCTCCACCTTTAGTACCCTTACATACTTTGTACCACCAAACACCTGCTGCTATTCCTGAATATCCCTCCGGAATATACTAATAAAAAACGGTTCCCTTGTCAATAAGAATAAATGGTATTTCAAAAAAAGGCTCACTTCATGAAGACTAGCATGTCAGATTCTGAAAATGTGGAAAAATTGTACAGGCATTTTCTATCAAAAAATCCAAACTTATAATGGTTTAGCACTGTATTGTGATTCCAATTAGAATAGTTCTATCTGTTGGACAGACTTAGGCTACTCATGGACACCCTGAGACAAAAACAGTATGAGAAGTCACATCAGATACAGAAAGTTTTGAAAATAATTGTGACCCATTGACTTACCTTACTGCCAGGCATGATCAGTTATTTCTAAATGTGTTCATTCAGCTGATGAGGCTGATCCTGCTTATGTTACTGCTCAGCTATGTATGTTGATAAGTCCCATAACACAACAGCCTCAGGTCTCAGGAAAGAGTTTTTTTCTGTCAGGAATCCCTTCCTGATCAAAGATACTCTCCATATTCCAGGCAGTGGAGGTGAAACTCTCATGGAAGATGGGTTATTAATCATAGTCCTCCCAGAAAATATTTAGTGTTCTAGAGAAGCACTGATGTTCCCATAAGATGTAGAAAAGTGAAACTTGAGAGCGCCTGCTGGAACTGGGAGCCCTAGAGAATGCTGTCCTGCAGAAAGTCTTCTCTCAGGTTCCTGTTTTCTCTCATTAAATGAATCCCCTTGATCATCAACTAAGTTTTTTGCTATAGAGATGTTCCAGGTAGCAACCATGTGAGGTTTTAATTGAAAATAAAAGTATTTTCAGGGTTCCAGCACTGTATGAGGGTTATGTTTTGTGTTTTTTTTGTTTGGAGTTTTTTTGCCTCTTGCAGGACTTGCTAAGTACAGAGCTCACTTTGTGAGCTACAATTTTGGATCTCAGACACAAAAGCAGTGTTTACTGGTTTCATTAGACTTTTTTGAAAAAGAATTCTAGTAAAGTTACTTTTTTGTATTACAGAGTTAAAAGGCCATAGAATGTAATGTTGGTCAGGGGTAAAATGTGAGGTAATTGCTCTGGTTTTATTTTCTAACATTTTCTCATAGATATTTAACACTCCTGCTCATTAGAAGTTGTTTATGTTTTAAACCAACCACATTTCCACAAGACTAATTCAAGCAATACAATCAGCTTCTACTTTTATGGTAAATCAATGCTTGCAATAGTAAATAAGAACAAATCTCCTGACATAATAATGCCTGATGCCTGTTCTTCCAGCAATCCATTCTACTTCTCCATCATGAATCCTCAGAATGAAACACTTTCCTATTTGTTAAATATTTACATTCACAATCAATTGATTTTGCTTTTACAACCTTCATTTTTGTATTATGAGTAAAGAGGTATAGAAGCCCAGTATTTTGACCAGCAAGAAAAACTTTGAGCTCAAAGTACACTAGTAAAGGAAAACTGCTATAAAAAATTTATTTTAGTACCCAGCTTGAGTATTGTGTCCAGTTTTGGGCCCCCTACCACAAGAAAGACATTGAGGTGCTGGAGCAGGTCCAGAGAAGAGCAACGAAGCTGGTGAGGGTCTGGAGCACAAGTCTTATGAGGAGAGGCTGAGGCAGCTGGGATCGTTCAGTCTGGAGGAGGCTGAGGGGATGAGGGTTATCACACTCTATAACTACCTGAAGGAGGGATGTAGAGAGGTGGGGGTCAGTCTTGTCTCTGAAGTCACAGGAGATAGGACAAGGGGAAATGGCTTCAAGTTGTGCCAGGGGAAGTTCTGGTTAGATATTAGGAAATATTTCTTTATTGCAAAGGTTGTCAGCCATTGGAATGGGCTGCCCATGGAGGTGGTTGAGGCACCATCCCTGGAGGTGTTCAANNTGGTGCTCGGGGATATGGATTAGTGTTGGGTTGGCGTTGCTTTGGGTGTGGTGTGGTGTTTGTGTGCTTAGGTTTTGGGGTTTTTTTTGGTTGTTGCTTGGTTGGGTTGTTTTTTTTGTTTGGTTGTTTTTGGTTTTTTTTTTAATTGGTTGGACTAGATGATCTTAAAAGGTCCCTTCCAACCAAGGTGATTCTGTGATTCTGTGATGTATTTATTACTAGTATACTCACAGATGCTACTATACACCAGTCTCTGCAATCATTTTTGTTACAAACAGAATTTTTCAAGCTATCATAGTTCAGCTATAGAACTTTCTTCTGGTCAAAAATTAGGCATAAAAATCATAGACTAATTGCATTTTAGAAACAATCTACGTTAAAATTTTAGACTAATCCCATCTTAAAAAAAATAAATGTACATGTTGTGGTGTTTTACTTGAAAGGTTTTTGGTTTTAGTTTTCTTTGGCAGGGAAAATGGTGCAATTAAAAAAAATTCATGGTGATAAATAGATAAATATTTGTTTTCTTTAAAGTAGTAAAAGAAGATTAACATGAACAAATGAATCCTAAGACCATTTAGTTTCCTATTAGAGACATGGATCAGTAAATGTGGGAGGGTGGTTTATAAGCTATAAATTAATTTCTCAACTATAACTTCATTGTCTATTATCAGATGCTCCAGATTATCAAATAGTAAACACAAGGCTAAAGACAAACTTTTGCAGCAGCATCTTCTTTTTCTTTTAGGTACATTTGAACAATATTGTCATCCTCATGAGTGATTTTCTAATGCTGTTACACTTCATGTTATGGAACCTTTGTAATGGGAAACCACACAAAGCACCGTGTACTCAAAGCAAATCAGACATCTCCTCAAATATGGGCCACTAACAAAGTACTGGAGTACTATTTGCACTTTTGGGACAAATACGTAGAATCTTGTTTTTCTCTACATTCTGTGCTAGGAAATTCTAAACCTACAATTCTCAAGTTGTTTTATTGTTGTTGCTGCTGTTTTGCTATGTTTCCTTGTTGAGACATATATGAAACCTTTCAGACTTGTTCCTTATCTGCTGCTTCCTTGGTATTAGATTTAGTTTGCAGTTGGATGCGATTTATTCTTCCCTCTGTCCTCTTTGTTAAGTAAATCTTTAAGTACCTCTGTTTATTGATTCCTTGAGACAATCTGTCTTTTTCATGTTTGTTCATCTACTGTGCTTCATTATTCTTTGCAGAACTGCAGAGGTTAGAAAATCTGTCCTTCAAACACTAGAGATTCACACTTTATCAGGATCTTGATGTTTGGGGGTTTTTTTCCTGCTGTTACCTTTTTCAGGTTTATACTGTAGGACATATCTCCATCTGCATATTTTTCAGGCATCCTGATATTCTGGCATCAAATATCTTCTATTGCTTTTGCTTAGCAAAGGGAATTTTGATAGCTTCAGTTCAGCCTGAAAGGTGTTGTAAAATTAAATGCTAGATCTAAATCGTGCATCTTCCATCTGCTTGACTACAAAAATATCCCTTTTTAAGGGACATTTAACAAACTACTTCCAATGATCATTTGAAATAAAGGCAGGGTTTGGTGGCTGGGTTTCTCTCTGGTTTAGATCAGTTAGTATTTACATCATTTGCTTTTAGTACTTACCTAAAATATACTGCATTTCATAATCACCTAGCATCACTGCAATCAGGGCCTATTTTTTTTTTAAAAAAAAACACAACCAAAAAACTGTTCTTTACCCACTGATGGTTCATTGAACCTCAGCATTATGACTTAAGCCTGACTCACTGTTAACTTCCATAGATTAATCAGACATAGTTTTGTTGCATCAAAACACTGTAAGATTTTTGGCCATCTGACTATGAATAGAAAAAAAAATATTCTTGTTGTAATTCCATGAAATGTTAATCATTAATAGCTTAACCCAACATGAAGATGTGAAAAACCCCTATAGTACATTGATATTATATTGATTTCAGATGTTACTCATGTTTTTTCAAGAAACTATTGTGTAGGAGTGACACTGATGCATAGAGAATAAATAGCACTTCTGTAATAACTAGCCTCTATAGGATGCATAACACAATGGTTTTGTTGCCATACAGGCAGAGGTAAATTTTGTAGCTCTCAGTTTGTTACTGAGAAAGAGTGAATGAAATAAAGCCAAGGATGGGCTGAGTCACCAAAGAGGGAGAGAGGTCTGAGGAGATGCAGATCACAACCAAAAATGTGTGGGTCAGCCTGACTGAAATGCAGCTGCTCCTGAGGCACCTGTAGCCTGGCTCTCCTGAAGCTTCCAGTAGAGAGCCAACACCACTGGAGCTACTGAAGGACTGAGGTTAGAGGATACCAGTTTATATGTCCTAAGCCATATCTGCCAAGCATTGTCAGCTTTGGAGTCCCAGTCTCTCAGGAACCTTTGTAGTGGCCAGCAAGGCATCTTGGTCTGGCATAAGGTTATTTTATATGTGTATATGTGTGACTGAGTTGAGCTTATTTCCTTGAACTCTGCTTCCTTTGATTCCTACTTCAATCAGCCGTTCTCAATAGGACTAAATTGACTATGGCCTGTATTAATCTACTTTAGCTGACAGAGCTACATAGTAGAGAAGAAGAACTCTCACATACGAACAGCTTCATTCTTTCAATATGCAGTACTTTCTAGCACTTGGTATGGTGACACAGATATATGTATTCCTTTACACCGATATATGTATTCCTTTATGTGTGCATATAAACATTTGGGCATATATTTTTATTTATCTATAAAATTATTATTTATCATATTATTTACTTATCTATTTTATATATATATAAAGATCACATATGAACATAAAGGCATGATCATGCATCTAAGATCTCTACATGAACAGAACAAGCCAGGGCTTGAACATTTTCCTGTCTCCCTGTAGTAAAATTTAAGACAAATTTTCATGTGCTGAAATACAGCATGTGTACACTGCACTCTGTTTATACAGAAAACTTGTCTTTTTAAAAGTAGAATGTCAAGATCTTGCCTTAAGTACATCAGGGGCCACATTTTTTCCCTTTTTTATGGTTCTTATTTTGTGGTTTTGTTGGTCTGTTTTTCTTTCTTTTTTTTCATTTTCTCCTAGGGTTTGAAAAAGAGAGAATCCACCACAAATAATTCTGTTCCCTGATTATGCATTGACTATGCTTCCTGGTATTTCAATCTTTACATACATTTTCTTTCTTTATTTTCCCAGTTCTTTGTGATTCACTGTCTTTTCTATAGCACAGCTGACAGCAGACTAGTGAAAACTACTGCCTGGCCTGCTAACTAGCACACAGCGTTTGTTTAGGTTGGGATTTGCTGTCAGCTTGGTCTGTTCATTTATCCTTGAGACATGTTTCTCTTATACAATCCCTTCTTCTCAGTAGATGCAATTTCTTTGGAGCTCAGTTAACAAGGGATGGACAGATGCCTTTTTGTTATGAACTGGTGATAATCCCCTTTCCCTCTGGACAGTAGGTGATGTCTCTTGTTCAGAACCATTGTGACAAAAACTGCAGCAGAATAAGCTGAGCAGGCGAGAAGTGCTCAGGTGTTTAACATTGCTCTTCTATCTATCTGCATCATGAGTTGCTAATGAATCGGAGGACAAACCACTATAAATCAGAGAACACAGGGACAATATGGGATGCAGAAATCATGGCTAAAAAGCAGCTGTGAAGATATAGCTTGTGCACAGGTTTGTAGAAATCACTCAAGAAAAGGCTTAATTGAATGTCAACCATGTTTCCACGTACTGAAATTCAGGCTTTCAGCTGTGCTTGAAGACTTTCAGTCCATTTTGAAGCAGCTGGTACACTCACAGATGGTTTCTGAAGCAGCTGCTAAAAAATCATGAAATGAATGCTAATAACTGCCTCAGAAAAATCCAGTTCTTCCCAAAGCTTCTCCCAGGAGCTTCATAGGCACTCTTAGCTTGAAGGTGGCTCCTCATTCTCATTGTGTTCCCGGTCTACTGTCCCCCAGTCTACTGCTATACTACTGCACCCTGCTTCTCAGGTGGGTCATTGCTAGTCTAGAAAAACAATCCTCATCCAGAACTAGTCCATGCAGAATGATCTTAGCAAGCTTCCTGATGACAGTGTCATCATCTTGGTTTTCCTTTTTTAATTTTCTTCCTTTCCCCCGCTACACACCCTGAGGGAAAAAAAGCATAAAACTTAAAAGCTACTTCTTAAAAAACGTAATTAAAATTTAAATTTAAATTTAAATTACATAATTTAAAAAAAACCCAAACAAACCTGTAAATCATAGGAGTTGAGAAGAGAATTATATAACTAGAGAGTTCAGATACATAATATTGTATCTGAATCTTTGCATACGGAATTTTATTTTAAATTTATGCTAGAAAAACGTGTGCAATTTTGTATATTTGGAGAGAAAATAATCCCCAAACTGGGTTGCAGAGGACTGAGTATCTTTGTCTAGATTTTTATTTTATTTAATGCCATTGAGACACCTCTTTTATTGATGATCTTTCACATCAACAAAGGTTTATGATTATATGGTTTATATAAGTATAAATTTTTATAAGATTGCACAAGAGAATTTTGAATGGTGGACTCTGAAATTATCAGATATTGTCAAGCTCTCAGGCTAAATATCTGTTTGACAGTTTATCCATCAAATTAGATTATATATGGAGGAGGATTGAATGGACGCCCTTCAAGATACCCCAACAGATTTTTTTCTATTCATGCTAAATAAAAAAAGAAATTCCAGAGTAATTTTTTAGTAAATAGTATCCTTTTTATTTCCAATAGGCTTTTAAAAAAATAAGCTTAATATTTGTATGAAAATAGTCTTCTTTTGGTATTTTTTAGTACTGTAAAACTTAATGAGAAAATAGATTGGACATTAGAGTTAACAGAGACTGGATAACCAAATTTGAACATTTTTAAGAAAAATTGAAATAGAGAACTTTAAGTGAAAGAGAAGATACTAATCAATGTCTAAAAGTCAGGCAACATTTTTTTTCTGAAGACTTTCAGTGAAATTTAAGGGCATACATTCTCATAAGAAAAGAATAAAATTATATTTTTATTTTCTCTCACTTTGCTGAAAGAATTGCAATGACAATTTACCAGGACTCAATACATATAGACTGTTATTAGATTAGTTAATGATAAAAAGATTGATAAAAAGATATATCAGGGCATCAGATAACATTTGAAACTGTTAGCCAGTACCTCCCTGTGATTAGTTCCATTTGTAATGATCCATGCTGGGAATTTCTGTGCCTTGCTCTGGAGACCAGTCACTGACCAGAGCCAAAGGCAAGATTCTGGATGTCCTGGGGTCTGACTGACATGTGCCAAAATGACAATTTATAATCTCTGAACACTGATGAAGACTATGACTGTATAGAAAAAAAGAGGATGGCTAGAATATAGGTACTTAAAATACAGTCCAGTGTGCAGAACAGATGTACACAGCAGCTAAGCAGAGTATTGTCATTTAATCCTGAAACTGGCTAAAAGGAATGGCTCATTCAATTGTATCTGAGAAATGCATTTAGAAAAAAATTGAGAGTAGTGGAATATATGAAGACCAGCTACGTACTGAACAGGTTTAGAAGTTTTCCATAAAATATTAACTCTCACATCCAACAGTTCACCCTCACATGACATGTAATCAGCACATAGCTCTCAGAAGCTAATCTGCTCACCTTTTTAGACCGTGCTTAAAAACTCATCCTCTTCAGTAGTCTCCTGTTCTTTTTTCGCTGCAGATTTTCACACCCCTGAAAACTGACCTGCTAAAATAGCTTCTTCCAGTAAGAGAAATCTTTCTGTGGGTCTTACTAGCATAAATGTAATTATGTAATTTTCACTTTACTTTGTAAAGATCTGTCCCTTGACCAAATACATTCCTGGTCTAACTAGCTTTCACTTTCTGGGTCATCCTTGAAAAAATATTTAACATATATTTGTGTGCTAAAATGACTAAGTCATTCTGCATAAAGGAACCATATTGACAGAGGTGAAGAGGTTGCAGTACTTAACTACATACTCTTTTGAATACTGTTAATGTGGGAGTCTCTTTGTATTTGCAACATTAGTCAATCCAAAAAGTTTAGTTAAAAGCTAGTGAATCAAAATTAAAAATAGATAAATAAAACCTCTGGGGCAGATTTTTCAGTCACAGTTTTTACTCAGAGGATGCCAATTCCCAAAGGGTGACCTTAATCACCTGACAGTGATGTACTGTATCATGTTCAGTTGTTTACTTATCTGTTTCTAAAACTGATGGATCAGATACAGGAGCCTGTTTATCATGTTCAACTCCTTGTCTGTTTGATTCAGTAAAAGTTTTATCAGATTTAACATGCTATGTATTTATCAGGTGATATGTGTGTTTAATGTGCAATGCAATAGATAATGATAGTGCTGTGAGGGCAACGAATCTGTCAGTGTTTCCATTATAAGCCCCATTTGCCAGGTTTTATCACCGAGCCACAGCTCACTGGTTGTCATTTCAAACACACTTTTAAAAACAAAATCATATTTGTATTGGTTTGACTATTTTGTTTTGAGGGAGCTGGTCTTAGGCATGCCTATTGTTTTAGAGTCTTTGTACTTAATACAGAAAAAATGACTTCCAAAAGCAAGCAGAAGGGCTTTATTCCACACTTTTATGCAGAGAACGCACATTATTGTTAATGGGTGTTACATCTTTTTCATCTGATAGATCTACATCTCTATATCTTCACTAATGCGCAACACAGATCTTTTAGCTAAAACATAAATAAACAAAATGCTTTTGAGATATTTCCAGAGTAATCTGAAGCTCATATAATAATAATAAAAAATTATGCTGTATTTAAGTTAGGTGAATAGGTTATTCTAACAACATTTCTGCTAATGTAATGACAGGGTCTTTTTGCATGGGAAAGGGCTGTCAGGAAATTCTTACAGTGAAAGAAAAGTGCTTGTGTCTGGTATCCTGCATTCTTGCATGGTGCGTGACTGCTTGTGTCTGCTTTCCTCAATTTCCTCAAGCAGTTACTGTTCCCATGTATTTGAACCCTGCTTTAGTAGGTACATTGATTTCTGCAGACACTCTTCTCTGGAGCAACCTCTAGCCAGCAGGTGTCAAAGGAGACAAAAGCCTGCTGTGTGAGTCTATGTGAGACCAATCAATACACCCAGGCTCATGCAGAAGCAGGCAGCATCCAGGACTCACACCAGCATATGGCTCAATAAGCTGTATTGATGAGGGCAAAATGTGTCAACTGTGTTTTTTATACATATATATTTGTATAAAGGGATTCAAACAGATATATACATGTCCTGATTGAGGACAATACGCATTGAAAGGATCATACAACAACATCGAAGGGAACAACATATATAGATGTGTAAATTGTCGCAGTTCAAAATGTTCATTAAAAAAATTTCAATGAACAGTCAGAATAGCTATAATATATCATCAGTGGAATAAATGGGTTAGTTGGTCACCATTCCTACAGCTGGGAGTGCAGAATGCTATACCTGGCAGCAGAATGTGAGCACTGACACCAATGGATGCATTTCTTGCCCTGTCAGAGACCATGACAGGTTAATGTACAATATTCCTAGACCTTACTGCATAAAATGTCAACCTGAGCATAACAATACCATTCACAGAGGGAAGGAAGAGTGGCGTTGCAGCCTAACTTCTACTTCTGAGATGCAGAGTGTTTTTTAAAACAGACAAATAAATAGATAAAAACCTTAGTTCAGGGACTTGGCTTTCAAGCTAAGAAAAGGGATCTGGCATTCTAGACCTGGCCTTTCTATAATTCAGGAGTCTCTAGAGTGTGGACTCCTTGCATCAGCCAGACCTTTTGTATTTCACTTTATCTCAGTCTCCCACATGTGAGAGTCAAGTTGGCATCAATATCGCATCTGTGATAGGTAGCAGTGAGGTTCTGAAGCTTGGGTAGAGCAATTCTGTACAACTGGCAGTTCAGGCTTTCGTCACCATACTCACAAATCTCTGTGAATTAGGTTAGAAAGAGTTGACTGGCACAAATACAGTTTGGGTGGAGAAACGCTAAAAAGCAGTCCTAAGGAGAAGGACTTGGGGGTGTTGGTGGATGAGAAGCTGAACATGAGCTGGCCATCCATGAAAGCCATCCGCATCCTGGGCTGCATTAAGAGAAGTGTGGCCAGCAGCTCACAGGAGGTGATTCTACCCCTCTACTCTGTACCCGTGAAACCCCACCTGAAGTGCTGGGTCCAGCTTTAGAGCCCTCAACACAGGAAGGACATCGACCTGTTGGAACGGGTCCAGCGGAGGGCCACAAAGATG
>BJBW01006265.1:0-12102 GCA_004320125.1 Scolopax mira
ATTTGCATTTAAAATCTCCAATATATGACCTGATGGAGCGGGTCCAGAGGAGGGCCACAAAAATGCTCAGGGGGTTGGAGCCCCTCTGCTCCGAGGACAGGCTGAGGGAGCTGGGGTTGTTCAGCCTGGAGGAGGCTCTGGGGAGACCTAAGAGCAGCCTCCCAGTACCTGAGGGGGCTACAGGAAGGCTGGGGGGAGACTGTCTACAAAGGCCTGCAGTGACAGGATGAGGGGCAATGGGTTTAAACTGAAGAAAAGCAGATTTAAATTGGAGATTAGGAAGAAGGAAATAGAAACCAAAAGAGAGAAAAAGGAAAGAAGGAGGGAAGGAAAGAAGGAAGAAAGAAGGAAAAGAGTTGGGGGAGGGAAAGATAAATTTGCTTTATACTAAAGCAGACAAAGTGGATGGCAGAAGAAATATGTTCGTTACGTGTTCCCAGGGGCTTGAAATATGCAGTATCTGCTAACAGTTTCCATATTTTGTGGGATTATTTAAAAAAAAAAAGAAAGGAAAAGAAACAAGCTGACTACATGAAGGAAAATAGCCTGAGGACTCTTAATTATCTGTAGGATTATTATTATTTACTGTGAGTACAGCTCACTCATTTGGAGATAGTCACCACGTAAGAGATTTCATGATGTGACAGAAGTGACTTGGGCAAAATGAGTTCTGCTTGGGTTACCTGGAATAGATCTAGTGGCAGAAGGGTTTGTTCTTTACCAAAAAATACAGTGTTGCCTGTAGCAATAACCTTTGTTACTCACCACATGAGGACCTGGTGACTGCCATGGGCACCAGTCACTCAGCAAGTGAGGAAATTCAGGCTTTGAGCGCTGCTCTGAGCTCATGGGAACAGCTTTGTGGTCTCCCGGGAGGGTGGGAGAAGTGCCTGTGGGGGCTGCCCTGCTCTGTCTGGCTGCTGCCCACAGTTATTGGAATGTGAAATCCTGTTCTGAGGCCAGCTGCTGGCTCAGCACTAAGCAGCTTTCCATAGTTACATCAAGCTGAAGCCTGGAGTGCCCAGATTAAACATTGAGAAGTTTACAGAGAAGTGTCCGCTCTCCTTTCCCGCAGGAGGGTGTTCTCCCTCTCAGACACAGTGCAGGCTTTGGAGGTTTCCAGCAGTCTTCCTATCCCCTTGGCAACTAGGTTTTATTTGTATTTATTTTTATTTATTCTCAAGACTGAAGGCTCCACCACATGCTCCTCTGAGCTCTGAGTAACCCCGAGCTTAAAGGAGCCAGGAATAACTCCTTTGCTGCCTAACATGAGGAGGAACTTCTTTCCTATGAGGGTGGCAGAGCCCTGGCAGAGGCTGCCCAGGGAGGTGGTGGAGTCTCCTTCTCTGGAGACATTCAAACCCACCTGGACATGTTCCTGTGGGACCTGCTCTGGGTGGCCCTGCTCTGGCAGGGGGTTGGACTGGATGATCTCCAGAGGTCCCTTCCAACCCAATATGATTCTGTGAAGTATTCAAAATTAGCTATTGCACATACCCAGAGGTGTCACAATCAGCTGTGATTGTGTGAGCAGCTCCTGTGTGAGCTCATTTGTGGTTTTTTTGTCATCCTGGCTGACTATAGGTAGTAGAGAACCTGGCATCTATAACCTCCACAGCACAAAAAGAGGCTGTGTTCACTCTTTGGCTTTCTGACGAGGTTACCCTCAAGTCAAGTCACCAGCAAGACAAGTTATTTTTTTTCTATGCACTCCCCCACTCCAGCTGAAGCCTTCATGGAGCTTCTGTAGCACAGCCAAGCCTTTGGGAACTAGTCTTTCCTGGAAAATGAAGTCAATGCATGAAGTCAGCTGTTAGCTTCGCAAAGGTGCTGTCCTAGATAAGGGCTTTTTCACAGCTACTTAACTACCATGTCTCACATAGCTAGGTTTTAAGGCATTTGGGGCATTTTCAGCTCTTAGTGGCTGGGTTAAGCAGCATATGGAAGCAAGATTAATTTTTATTAGCTTGAAGTATCATATTTTATTCAAGAGATAAGAAATATAATACATTATGCATCTGCCAGTTATTGTCCATTTTAGTTGGTTCCAAAACCTAAGCAGTAAATAAGTAACACAGTTTATCTAGTTAAACTGAAAAAAACAGCATTTCATACAACCAGTACTGGAGATGTCAACCGCATAGTAATTCCAGCATGTTGTTGTTATGGCTTTTCAGAAAGTCATGAAGTTAACAAATTAGAACACATCAAGAGCCATTTTTCAAAGATTTATTGAAGTAGCGACAGGTTGCTCATACTGTGCTGGAAAAAGCAGTTTTATTGAATTTGGATACTTAAAAACAGTATTGCAGCACAAGATATTGCTATCTGTAAACTAGACTCCATTGTAACCTCTAATCCTTCAGGGAGAGTCAGTTTGCAAGATCTAAGACCTATTTTCTAGCATAATAATCTTGCGCTCATGGAAAAACTGCAGAAAGGCACTTGAAAGCTGTTTCTTCCTTTAAGACATGGGCTGTTTAAATCTTGCTGGTAAGAATTTCTCCTGCATTGTTAAGTACGCATCTTCACTTCAGCTTTATTCCAAGTCATCATGATGCTGGGAAGTTTCATTAATAACCTGTTGAAAATCAGAGACACTCGCATCAAGTTTTATAGTAAGGTTGGTTTTTTTACAATTAGAAGTGGAACATCCAGTCCCACAGAGACGTGAACAAATGGGTATCAACTCTCACGTGTAAGTGAGAAGTTCTAGCTGATAAATGATATGGAGAAACCATTTCAGCTTCATTCACCTAGTTTGAAAGCAGTATCTTGTCCCAAACAAGTACCTCTGTTTACTGCCATTTATTTGTCTTGGTTGATGTGAGAAATCTTTTGAGAACTTCCTAACTCAGCTGAACCTTAATACTCACTACACAGGTAACTGTCAGCCGTCAGGTTTTGCTATCAGATGAATTTTGTGATGGTTTCCACAGAAGCCTGTTGGCTACATCTGTGTCCTCCGCCACGCGGAGTGAGTTGCCAGATGCTGTTCTCCTCAGCACCTGCTGCAGCACATACAGGCTGCACTGAGTGCTAGACAAACTTAGGAGCATTTTAAAGTAACCAGCTGTGAGAGAAATAAAAATCAAAGTTACCAACCTGTCCATCTCTAGTTTCGACAGTCTTAATTAGAAGTGTCCTCTTTGAGTGAGTGTCAACCATTGGCTGAGACTCAATGTTGGTTTCTGCAGAAGAAAATGTATTATTACCAATAGCCTAGATGAAGTGCTCCTCAAAGAGATGAGGTATAACAGATTTTAGTATCTACTTTTAGAATCACAATTTAATGTGCAAAGAAGTCTCCTGCTCTGAATAACAAGCTAATCATCTCCATTTTCTCCCTATTGCCCTTAAAGCACCTTCAGCAAGCATCTTCACTAATCATCATGTACTGATATTTAAAAAATATCTGTGCTTAGGAACAAAGTAGCTCCTCCCACCCGACATTAAGTAATTGCAAATACTGTAGTTATAGCTAAGAAAAACAGGCACATGCAACTGCATTTATACAAGTTGAAATGCTAAAGGACTTATCCAGGACCCTTTCACTAACAATAGAACAGCTGGCTACACGCAAGCAGCAGCAATGGCTTACCTCTCAGGTTCAAAGAGGCAAAGGTTGGAATAGGCATGTTAATCCTGAGAGAAAGAAAAGAAATGGATCAAAGTCAGATATGGGTATAGAGTGTCTTCTAGTAACTGGTGTTTAGCAAAATGTCAGCATGTGATTTTTTACCTGCTCTCTTCACCCTCCAGCAGTTTTCTGTAGGTGGCAATCTCGATATCAAGAGCCATCTTTACATTCAGCAGGTCCTGGTACTCGCGGAGATGGCGAGCCATTTCTTCCTTCATGTTCTGAATCTCATCCTGCAGACGGCCAATAGTGTCTTGGTAGTTAGCAGCTTCAACAGCAAAATTCTCCTCCATTTCATGCATTTGGCGCTCCAGGGATTCGTTCTGGAAGAAGACAATGAAATCAAACACTGCTGCAGTTCAGCCACTCTTTCCCATCCTCAAGACACCCAGCAATTTTAAAAAGGGAAAGTTAAGTTAGTTTAGCATCCTTTCTGAAAGTGCCCAGACACAATGTCCCAAATTTGTCATCTCCATATCTTCCCCTTGCAAAGTCAAGGAGGGTTATCTGAGGTGTGCTACATATTTCTTCTACCAGGTTGGCAAAGCAATCCCCTACACTAAAGTCCAGGACATGCAATACAAAGCATGCAGGGAGTCCTCACTGAGGGGATTTGCAGGTGTTTTACTATCTGAAATCCATTTCAAGCCAGACTTTGAGGTAGTCAGGTTCTAGCAACAGCAAGATTTGCACCTCCTTCCCACTGCTCCTCCAGCTTTTTGTACAGCTTCAGCTGTACCTGACAGACAAGCCACAAACACCTCACCCCCATGGACTCACACCCGTGTCACCAATGAAGCCACAGTGTGGTGCCTCAAGCCGGGAAGGGAAGAATGTCCCAACTGCTGTCTTCTACTTACACTTCCCTTAAGAGCATCCACTTCGCAGGTGAGAGACTGGATCTGTCGGCGGTATTCATTAGCTTCTTGCTTGGCCTGACGCAGGGCATCGTTGTTCCTATTAGCAGCTTCAGAGAGATCTGCAAACTGTGGGAATCCCCAGTTTGGTTAGAGGAACACTTCAACAGAAATGGTATAACATACATATTTTTTTTTTTGGACACAGCGTTTGAGATCAACTGGAGCCATTACAAGCCCTAACACCTGAAATACTTAAATATTAGCATTACTCTTAAAATGACTATTTTTGTTAAATTGGAACTTAGAGTTAAAACTTTTGCTTTCCCACCCTGTGCGTTTGCATCTTTTCATCACTTTTTTACCCAATTCATTTGCTCTTTTCTCCAGTATTTCATCCAACATCTGCTTCCAGCTACAAAGGTAGGAGAGACCCCAAGTAGAAAGACCCCATTACTTTGATGCTATGCTTACTCTGCGAAGTGATGTTTTCCAGACTAGGAACTTAAAGACCCTGGGCCATCCCTCTGCTCGTGTCCAGTAGAGAGACAGAGGGATCACCAAGTGCTCCAAACAGCTGGCATGTACAGATAGAGTGCCTGATGTATCTGAGCAGATTTTACTTACTTTGGACTTGTACCACTCTTCAGCTTCCTGAAGGTTCTTAGCAGCAACGCTTTCATACTGTTGGCGAACATCACGCAGGGCAGCGGTGAGATCAGGCTTGGAAACATCCATGTCAATCTGGATGTGCTGTTCCTGGAGTTGGGCCTGAAGTTCCCGGATTTCCTTAGAGAGGAGCAGACACTCAGTGTTATCCCACCACAACGCAGGGAGCACACACAGGTGGGGACTCTGGGCCAGAACCAGCAGAGAGCTCACTTGCTCACTAGACTGTCAGCATCTAATGACAATTCTCATTATTCAGCTCACCTCATCATGAAGCTTCTTCAAGAAGACAATCTCCTCTTGCAGGGACTCAACTTTGCGCTCGAGATCAAGGCGGGCCAGAGAGGCATTGTCAACATCCTGACCAGAAAGAAGAATGATTAGTAATCCTACAAAACTGATGTAGAGAAGTTTTTTTGGTTTTGGGTTTTTTGGTTTTTTTTTTTCAGCCAGTTCAGTAGCATACACACCTATGTTACATCTGACCTTCTTAGCAAGACAGTATGAAACCAGGACCTGGGAAAAAACTTTATCTTTTTGTTACCTCCTACCCTAGCCTCAGAAACCACTATATGCACCTTTAGAGTGATTTTGAGAACTATACAGCATACACAGGTTCACCTTTGCCAACGTATTGCTAGGCATGATCAAGAGCACCCAGTTCATGGTGGGTGTAAATCCTGCTTGAAGTTGAAGCAGACACTTGGGTCACCAGCCAGCAATAAGCTCTTTTAGCTTGACTACACTGAAGAAGAGTTAGTCTTGCAGTTTACAGACCCCTTTTTTTTTTTTCCAGCAGGGTTCAGAAGTGCAACCCATGTGCCTGTGGCTTTAGTTTCTTGTTTATTTCTTGGACTCCTTGGTGATCAGCCCCAGAGCCCTTTGCTTCCACAGACCACAGCTTGAAAGCACACTTGGAAAGCTAGTGGGGTACACAGAGGAACCACAAGCATTTACTTCTCCAAGTGGTTTGACAGATCCCCCTTGAGAAAAAGATGGTACGAGCATAAACACAAACCGAGTCAGTCATCATTGCCTACACACTCACAGGAGCTGGCAAAGACTCCACCTTTTGCTGGAGAGAGATAGCCTTAATCAACAGCAAAAATTCATTTATGGCACAACAGAAAATGTTACATGGGAGCAGCTTGAATTAGTTCAAAAACATCGCTTAAGACTAACCATTGATTGGTAACTTCTCACATTTTAAATATGCAAGACATTTATGATCGTTCCTTCACACTGGTTACATACACAGCTGCACCCTTATCTTTACATGGTCTTGATGCATCAGGTTTTCACAGCTTACTCTAAAGCTATTTTTGGATTTGCCCAAAGTGTAAGCATTCCTGATCAGCAGTTCTCACTCTCACAGCACCTTTGAAATAGGGAGTGTTTTCGTTAGACTCCTAGAAAGTCATTCCTAGGGTCACTCCCACCCTGGGGTAAGGTTCTTGCTCCAGAATAATTCTTCTGTTATCTCTATCCAGCAAAACACACCTTTTCTGTATAGATCCATAACTTCCCTATCAACTCCAGTTTTACACCCACAGTTCATATCGGCTGTTTTTCAATTCAGAAGAATTTTTTAATTTATTTGTTCTCTTCCCTCCCCCAAAAAAACCCTGAAGGCCATTCTGTCAGGAAATTACACGGCTATGACCTAACATGTTTATACAATTAGACAGACATCCATAGAATTTTCAGCAGATTTTACAGAAATCTGCATATTGAAGGACAGGACAACTGCCCAGCTACTAGATTTTTTAGTAGCTTATAATAAATTGCAAGCATCTTAAATTGAAGACACTTTGAATATATGGTATGGATTTTACTTTAGGGAGTGGTGAATCAGTGTACCTGTATTCCCTAGAGCTGTGGAGAGCTGTATAAATGAATAAGCTACATGTGGTCTGAGATACATGCAATTGGGCAACACATTGGTTTTATCCTTGGACATTGCTTAATGCCAGTCACCGTTTGCAGGATTGAGCATCCAGGCAAATTTTAGACAAACCTCATGTTAGCCAGGAGCAGACCTGTTAGTCTTTTCACAGGTTCAGGATCTATTCCTTATTGCCAGAGTAGCTGGCAAAGATGCCATAAAAAACCTTCTCACTAATTGTGATGCTTGTTTTATCCTAAAACAAGAAAACTCATTGAGCCTTTAAGTTTATTTGATGCAGTACACCCCTCAGCATATTAGTAAAACCATGTGGTTTTGTTCAGGAGATTAGAATTCAGTACATCCGAGTTAAACAGTCTCTAAAGCAGGCAGCTTTTAGAAAAATAAAGCTTAAGCTCAAATATTTGTTGATTTTCTTTTAGAATACCGAAGTGTACAACTGTTCCAAGTAAAAAAATATATTTGATGCCACATCAGAACAGTAAAGTATCTGAAGTGTTCTGAAACCATGTAGACAACGTTCCAGTGTGAAAATATAGTGGTTTCATAAGAAGCTGGGCATTTTTCACAATGCAAAGCACAACAGGATGTTTCCACTTCAGCGTTCTATGAACTTCATTTCACTTGCAGGAGAACAATACTTACGCCAGAACAGATTTAGTTTTCAGAACCTGCATGTTAAGCCTACCCTCTCAGGGTAGGGAAAAACTAGGTAGTGTGTTTTATTTGGACAACGGTAACATCATGCACCACTTACATCAGGTGTGGATTTAGTGTTTCCACCAACAATGATTTTCAGTTCTTCTGCACAAGCCACACCTTAAGAGGTTAAAGAGGCCCCGTTCTGACCGTACTGCACACACAGATCTGGTAGAGGCTGAGCTCCCGAAATCCCCCGTACCCAGTGCAGGGAAGGGCTGGATAATGAATCAGGACACACACAAAGCCAAGCTCACTTAAAAGCCTCCAGCCTTCACAACATTTAATTGGCTGGAAACAGAGGTGGCCATGCCTCAAAGAGCACCAATGGCATATGAAGGATCATTTAAACCAGCCTTAAGCCAAAGGATCCTCCAACTGAGCTCGGCAATGAATCAGAATAGATTAGGTTCTCTACAGCTTCAGTTCAAGCTTCTGCACAGAACGTTAAATTGGCTTAGCACTCCCCAAAGCAGCAGCTGAAGTCAGGGCAGTATCTCAAACTGTGCTGTTTCAAGCTCCTGTCCCCAGAATGCCAGCAGAGACTCCGAATTCCCAGGCTCCAAACGGGAGTAGGTGGCTCAGTTTCCACACGTTATCTGACAAGGACACCTGCTCTGCCCAGAGACTATAAATACACTGAAGTCAAAAGCCCTGCCCAAGGAAACGCTGACAATCAAGTGATGATTTCCTGAATGGTGACATCTCATAACGTCTATGAAGAACTTGGGGGCTAAGTCAGCCTGTGCCCAGCTGTCTGGAGATAAGGGCAGTCACTTCCAGCCAGGAGGAATGCTAGCAATGCCAATTCTCACCAGCAGTTTTAGGCAAGAGAACTTGTTTTGAGAAGGCACATTCCTAAATATCTCCCTAGTCCAAACAAGGCTTCATCCACGTTGAAAACTGGCTTTGCACAAGTGAAAAACCTGAGCTTAACACTTTCTGACCACTGTTTGCCGTCGGTTCCTGCTGCCCTGTGGGCTTCAGTTTATCTGAATAAGGTCACAGCTTCCTACAGAGAGTAAACTCCAGAGCGAGTCGTTTCCTTCGTTAACATCTTTGTTTACAGGGATTAAATTCGGTGTTCTTCACGGACATCCCGAGGAGGCAGAAGGGCCTGCTGTGAGCTACCCACAGGGAACAAACTGCCTCATTCTCCCCAGCAGCCAACACCCAAATGAAAAATTTTAAATTTGGAATTCGGAACTCTCGTCCAGAATCACACTGCCCCAAGAGATTAGAAAGGAGCCGTGTATTAAAAAACCCAACCCACCACGGACCATCCACAGGATAGATCCTTTCTGCTAGAAATACGGCCGCCCCATTACACATTTGGGAGGAATGCAGCCCCCCGCGCCCCCCCTCCGGCACAAAGGGATCCATTCTTTCAATCTGCTCCCACCCCCCTCGCCACAATCCCTGTATCTGCATTCCAGGGTGAATCCCATAGAAACCATTAATACCCTTCAGCCAAGCGAGCAGATGGCCCCCCTTTCACTTTTATTGGACGGGAAAGCGATTCCACCTCGGGGCGGTTTTTGTCAGCCGGGCTCGGCTTGGATAAAGCGAGACAATAGCTCCCCCCCCCCCCCCCCCCCCCCGCACCCCGTCCCCTCCCCTCAGACCCGCAGCACCCCCCTAAAGAAAACAGGGAGGGCTTTGCGTGAGAACTGATGCAATTCCTTTGTGCGTGGAAAGCAAAACTCCTGCAGCCCCAGCCTCCCGTCCCAGGCACCACCGCCACCTCCTCCTCCTCCTCCGGCCTTCCTCCCCTCCAGCCCCCACCGACCTGTCGGAAGGACTGCAGGGTGTTCTCCGCCTCCTCCCGCTGCAGCATCTCCTCCTGCAACCTGGAAGGGGCGAGACAGCGGTGAGGACGCGGGTTTCCCACCCCCTTCCCGCAACAAGTCCCTCCCCGAGGTCCCCGCCGTCCCCAGCCCGGGCTCGGGACGCTCGGAGGCCGCCTCCGCGCCGGCGGGCGGTGCGGGGCGGTGCGGTGCGGTGCGGGCAGCCCCCAACCCGCCCTTCCCCCGGCGGCCACTCACTTCTCCCTCAGGCGCATGATGTCGTCGGCCAGGTTGTCCCGCTCCACTTCCACGCGTGCCTTGTCGTTGGTGAGCTGGTCCACCTGCCGGCGCAGCTCCCGCATCTCCTCCTCGTAGAGGTCGCCCAGGCGGGAGGTGCCTTTGCCCTTGAGCTGCTCCAGCTCGGCCAGCAGGATCTTGTTCTGCTGCTCCAGGAACCGCACCTTGTCGATGTAGTTGGCGAAGCGGTCGTTGAGCTCCTGCAGCTCCACCTTCTCGTTGGTGCGGTTGGCCTTGAACTCCGAGTTGACGGCGTCGGCCAGGGAGAAGTCCACGGCGTCGTGGAGCCGCATGGGGGGCATGCTGCTCCGCAGCCGCACCGAGCTGGCCTTGGTGGCGTACCCGCCGCCGGGGGAGGCGGACACGTAGCGGGCGGTGCTGGGCCGCAGCGAGCTGCCCAGCGAGTACCGGCTGCTGGAGGTGATGTAGCGGCTGCCGGTGCTGGGGCGGCTGCCCCCGCCGAACATGCGGCGGTACGAGGAGTTCTTGATGGTGATGCTCATGGCGATGGCGGCGGCAGCGGCGGCGGGGGGCTTTGTAATCCGGGAGAGCGGCGGGGAGGCCGAAGGAGGCAGGCGGCGGGCGAAGAAGGGCGGCGGCTCCGCACCGGGCCCCTTCTTATGGGGCGCCGCCGCCCCGCTCCGGCCCGGGCCCGCCCCGCCGCCCGCCCCGCCGCCCCGCGCCAATGGCCGCCCCGCACCCGTGGCCCGGCCCCGCGGGGAGGGGGCTGCCGGCAGCGGACACAAAGGCGGAGGGGGGGGGGTAGGGGGGTAGGGAGGTACCCCGCCTCTCCCCGCACCGCCCGGCTCACGGCCCCGCATCGCCCCGCAGCTCTCTCCCGGAGCGGGGGGAGCGGCCCGCAGGGTGGGGGGCGCGGGCAGGAGGAAGGGGGGGTATGATTCTATGATTCTATGACAGCGGCGACAGCCTCGGCTCGGCGGGGGTGGTCGCTGAGCCTCTCGCTGCCCCCCAGCCCCCCCCGGGGGTCAGCCCCCCTGAGTTCTTGGGGGGGGAGGTCTGATGCTGAGCTACGGGGGAAATACCCGGCCGAGCCCAGGGTGTCTGCACTGAAGGACCCTCCATCGGGAGAGATCTCCTCGGGGATCTGTTTCTTTCCTTTCCTGCCTTCCCGAAAGGCAGCAAGACCAGGGAGGGGTGATGGTGGCTGTTCCCACAGCCCCCTCTCCGAAATAAACAGGCAGAAAAGCAACACATCATAATGTCTGTACCGACAGCGACCGCTGCTCCGACTCTTGTTCTGAAGACACGATGCTTCACAGTCTGAACGTTTGCCCTGTAGCTGGGTGAGCATTCACACAAGCGAGGCTTAATTCATTAGAGGGACAACAATCACAGCAGCAGCTCGGTTTAAAGCGTGGACAGGAGTTCCTGAAACAGCTGCGATCAGGGGCCGGCGCCTGGACACAACCTTCTAATAACCAGGCCAGTGACAGGCTTGATTTTAACAGAGGTTTGTGTCTGCACTCTTGGAGCCAACGGACTTTTGCTATTCGTTTCAGTAGGCACAGAGTCAGAGTCTAGGAAAGCTCCTGGTAAAATGGTAATTATTCATTAGACAAGACACGACCCACAAATATCCCTTGTATGTAGCTTCAGAGGCCAGACAAAAATCCCCGGGTTTCAAGAGCAATTTTACTATCAAAGTGTGCTACCAGTGGTTGAGAAGAATGACGCTGGCTGTGTGGGGCAATAGCAGTGGCATAAAAGCTATGATAAAAAGGTAAAAACTAAGAGTGAGTAGCAGCAGATTGTTTCAGTATGAATGCCAAAGTCATTTAAGGGAGATGACAGAATCCACCTCACGTAGATTGAAATTCACGACGAAATTCAATAAAGGTGAGTGTCGGGTGCTGCACCTGGGGAGGAATCCCCCCCTGCACCAGGGCTGATTGTTGGGGGTGACCTGCTGGGGAGCACCTCTGAGGAGAAAGACCTGGGAGTTCTTGGGGACCACAGGATGCCCATGAGCCAGCAATGGGCCCTTGTGGCCAAGAAGGCCAATGGCATCTTGGGGGGCATCAGGAAGAGTGTGACCAGCAGGTTGAGGGGGGTCATCCTGCCCCTCTGCTCTGCCCTGGGGAGGGCCCATCTGGAGCACTGGGACCAGTTCTGGGCTCCCCAGTTCCAGAAGGACAGGGAACTTCTGGAGAGGGGACAGCAAAGGGCTACAAAGATGATAAGGGGCCTGGAACATCTCCCTTATGAGGAGAGGCTGAGGGACTTGGG
>BJBW01006265.1:12113-47436 GCA_004320125.1 Scolopax mira
TGGGGCTTTTGAGTCTGGAGAAGAGAAGGCTGAGGGGAGGATCTGATCAAATGCTTATAAATACTCAAAGGGAGGGTGTCAAGAGGATGGGGCTGGTCTTTTTTCAGTGGTGCCCAGGGACAGGACAAGAAGAAACTTGAATGTAAGAAGTTCCACCTAAAAATGAGGAACTTCTTTGCTGTGAGGGTGGCAGAGCCCTGGCAGAGGCTGCCCAGGGAGGTGGTGGAGTCTCCTTCTCTGGAGACATTCAAACCCCACCTGGACACGTTCCTGTGCAACCTGCTCTGGGTGGCCCTGCTCTGGCAGGGGGTTGGACTGGATGATCTCCAGAGGTCCCTTCCAACCCCATAGCATTCTGTGATGCTGTGAAAGCACAAAGCATATTCTCTAATGTTGCACTGACACATCAGAAAAGGGAAATATTTTTCCTCTTGTCTGTGGGAGTGACCGATGCAATGTAGAAGTGTTATCCGTAATTTATCACTTCAGCAGTTATGGGATGCTAAATTACCATTGATTTTTTAACCTTTTTAACTTGCAACCCTGCAGAAGAGAACATCTCCAATGGAAATTCAGATAAACCTGAACACAAAGAGCAGGCGGAGAGGAAGGTAATCTTCACATCTTCACACCTTCACACCCCAATTTATGGTGAAGTCAGCTATTGTGCTTCAGGTATTGTACCTTGTGAGGAAGAATCAGAGCATATATTTTATTAAGGGAATTGGTGGGGGGGGCTAAAGGAAACTGTGCTTTAGTTTCATTCTGATGGCAACCAGAAGTGCGGGGATGGATCTAAATGTAGGTCCTTGAGGTTTTAATTTTCTTTATTTGCTGAAGCTTAGCCAAGCCCACGAGGCTGGGCTGCCCAAGTGCTTGCAGCGTTAAGCCCTGGGCCTCAGCTCAGTTCATTCTCCCCCTGAATAGGAGGCAGAGGCCAGACGAAGGGGACCCTTGGCCACGCCGCTGGGCTGTCGGGCCCTCTCACACCTCTTTATTTAAGCCATCAAGTTTGAGCTTTGTGAACCTTTGTGAGCCCTGAGCAAAAGGACACACTCCTTCTATGAGCAGGCAAAAAAAGTAAACCAGCTCTTCACCAGCAGCCCCACGGATTCAAGGCTCAGAAGCACCCAGAGTTGGAGCAGATTTAGTTTATTAAAGGTGCTCTGTGCCCAATCTGGTTTGCCTTACAGGGCACAACTTATTGATGCTCCACAAAACCTTTAATGGCACACACATGCCATGGTCATTCTTCATTCAGAAACTGCTTTTACCCCTAAAATCCGTGAAGCTCTTTGTTTTAGTAAATAAATATGCCCCCCTCTACCACCATGTTTCAGTGGGGTTTCCATATGTTTGTGTCACCGCTGCCATATGTACTCTTGGCCACCTGCCTCGTCACTGTTTCTCACTATGAAATTTTCCTAGAAATGTTTGGATATTGTCAGTTGTCGGGACCACAACAAACCTTTACGTGCCTTTTGCTGGTTGGCACTTCCACAGATGCATAAATGGAGGCAGCTTGAACTTTCTGACAAGGCTGTAATAAATTTAACTCGCATTTGCATCCCAAACCCCAAAGGGGAACAAGAACCGGTCTCTGAAACACAAAGCAATCTCCACAGTACTTGTCAGGAAAGACTCTGTCTCAGTGTAGCCATAAGAATCAATTCTTTGAATTGAAATGAAACCCCTAAAATCAGCCTCATTTTAAGGGAAGTGCTGTGGGACTCTCAGAGACCACGGCTGGTCAGGATCTTGCCTACTTCTTACGTGAGGGACAGACAGACAGACAGCTCATAGCACCACTAAACACCACGTTGGGGATTATTCATAAACTGCTCTCTTAGTTGTCATCCCCGCTGTTTATTGTGATGCTTTTCATTTGCAATTCCAGCTGCCATCTCACTTACAGGGACAGCCCAGGGGGAAGCCAATGGCACTCTTAAGAAATGGACTGGTTGTACTGGGAGGCTTTTGGTTCACGCTGCAAAGTTCATTTTGGCCTCTCTTTTTGGGCTTTTTGCCAGAGAACTGAGGTACTGGTACTCGGCCAAGAATGAAATAGGGAATCAAGCCCTAAGAAGCGTAGCAAAAAAATACCGCATTCTTGTGTAAATTTCATTACCAGGGAGGATGGGTGAGCACAGAGAGAAGGTACTGATACCCAAATGGGTTCAGTCTGCAAATCTGCTGGGCTGAAAGTGAAAAAGTCCTTATAACAGTCAGAATTTCTCTGATTTTCTTGCACAAATATTTTTTTGGTCTGAAAACATCACTGAAAAGAAGAGTATTCATAGAATCATTCAGGTTGGAAAAGACCCTTGGGATCATCTAGTCCAACCATCAACCCCACTCTACAAAGTTCTCCCCTACACCATATCCCCAACCCCACAGCTAAACCACTCTTCAACTCATCCAGAGATGGTGACTCAACCCCTTCCCTGGCAGCCTATTCCAGTGCCCGACCATTTCTGCTATTTCATTAAAACAGTAAAAAGACCTGGAGAAATCTAGTCCACATATTGAACTGTGCTTTCCAGTTACTATAGACCTTGATTAAACAAATGTGAATGCTTTCATTAATCAGATTTGTGCACTTTTAGTAAAGTTGCTGCTTCCAGGAGGTATAAAATGACTCGTAAATACGAAATACCCAGGAAAAACATCTTACTTGTTTGCAATCACTTGTGTTGCCAGTACGACCCAGCAATCTTAACCCCTGGTATGCCTGGGGCTGTAGAGGCATTCCTGCACACTTTCCCTGCTCCATGGATATTGAAGAAACCCCAGGCCAAGGGGACTCGCTCTTACAGGAGGATACGAAAAGCTCTTAATGTCCTAGAGCAAAGTACAGCAAGTGCTGTGGCTTATTGCTGGCGACTGCTGCAACTTTTAGTCCAAAAGAGCACTTCCCCCTTCAGCTGTGGTCTGAAAAGACTGGCTGCTGTGGTTTTAAAAAAAATCCATAAAGGTTCATATTTCCAAAAAAAGGATTCTGGTTGCAAATCTTCAGCTGGGGCCGGTCCACGCCTTTAGCTGGGAGCTAAGTCTGAGCCCCCAGGAAAGGCTGCTGCATCCAGGGAAGAGGTGATTTTTCCGAACTCGGAGAATACATCTCCCCACACACGGCCTAGGAGGAGCTGATGTGGGGTTTTGGACATCACTGGGCTGCAGAACACCTAAATGTCTGGGCACTGAAGTCTCCTCTTGTGAGTAACATCCTTGATGAATTACTGTCTTAGGAAAGAAATTGGCAAACACCTTAATGAAATTTATTTTTAAAATGAAGTTGCCTCCAGTGACTGCCAGTGTTGCAAACTGCTGTGACCAGCTACTGATTGTTTCAAGGAACCAACTAGGTTCTATACTCAAAACTAACCAAGTCTCTGCAATATTATATTTTCATGTAAAATGAACTAAATGAAACTGCCAGGGGTTTCATCACTAGGGAAGTGTTCTGAACATGACTCATGCCACCCTGTTGCATGACTTAGATTTCCAAAAATTATTACTGTCGTGCATAAAGTTCCCCTCTACTATAGTTTCTAATTGTCAGAATAGGACAGTTTCTGCATCAACGCAGGACGTTCCCATACCAGATCAGGTACGCATTTTCAAAGCCAATACAGTCCTCTGCCCTGAGTCCAGTGGTTGTCTCAAACGCCATGCCCAGTTCTAGCAACACAGAGAAGAGAAAGAGAAGTTTTTCAGCTCTATCATAGGTATAACAATGTATTTAATCCATACCTTCAACCAAAACACCAGGATAACAACCTGACTCCATCTGTCTCACTTCATTTAATGGCAAGTGCACTGCCTGCTGAATGTCAGCAATACATTTAGCAATGACTGGGACATAAAGGACAAGGTTTTCCAAACTGACAAGAGACCTGGCATAGTTTGAGGTGTTCTTTAGCTGAAAGAGATTATTCTTAAAAAAAAAAGTCAATAAATACTTGGACATGTGTTCAATACTTATACAGCTAATGTAGAGGAGCACAGAAGAGAAGAGCTCAAGGAGAAAAACAAAGGTTAGTTTACGTATTGAGAACTTGAAGAAACATGAAGATATCTCGAAGAAAATGCAGGAAAGGCTGAGATTATTGTTATCATTTCATGGTTCACTCTTGAGGACTGATGTAAAACTAGAGGAGCTATAGGCTAGGCTGGATGGGGCTTTGAGCAACCTGGTCTGGTGGGAGATGTGCCTGCCCAAGGTAGGGGAGATGGAACTAGATGATCTTTAAGGTCCTTTCCAAGCCAAACCATTCTATGATTCTATGATTCCATGATTCTTTGATTACTGATGAGAAAAGCCATGTTTTACTGATGGTCCACTTTGTCAGCCCCAGCCTATGCTTACTGTCTATTAGTCTCAGATTCTTTGATCTGGTGGTACTAACATCTAGTAACCATTTTCCTATGGTGCAAAGCTTCCCTAGCTCATCACAAATGAACTGAGGAAGGAAGGGGGAGAAATTCTTTCAGCACTGTTGACTTCTTACCCTGACACTTCATGTTGAAATTTGTTCATGTAGACTTCATTTTAACTGTGCATTCTGTGTTGAGTGTGTCTCACAAACAGAATAAATGACCATTGCAAATATTTTCATGAAGACGAAAAAACCAAAACCTTATTTTCTTTCAGTATCAATGCAAACAATTTTAAAGTGCATTTTGATGACAATATATATGTATTCCTTTCCAAGCAACTATTCAAGGATCATGACAGGCACTTCATAAAGACCTTTTAACTCAAATATCAGTTAAGGGATATAAACTTATCGTTACTTTAGGCTTTCAGTAGGATCTTTATAAATTGTTGTATAATGTGCTGGGCTTCTTTCTGTCCTTTGCCACATTGGTGCCTTTGCTACCTTGAGCTTGCTATGAAGGACCGTGCCCGGGTGCAATCCCTGAAGCGAGCTGCTGGCACAGGGAGGAGGGAACAGCATGCATGAACCTTCATTTGTCACATCACAATGGGAAGCCATAAATATTAATCTGTTTGGGATCGCTGTTTCAAATTTTGAGATTGCAAACCTTTTCAAGGATGAGTCATTCATCCATCCATTCTTTCTTTTGGAAAAAGCTAAAAGAAGTGATTCTAGTATGCCATTAATGAACCTCGTCAGTTAGACATTTACTACTTCTTTTTGGCCAAGTTTTTTCAAAGCAAACTGCTTAAGAGCTCCTCTAGCCAAGAAACAATTAAGTCTGAGGAGTGATTTCATTCTTCTCTCTCCCCCAGTTCCACCACTTACACAAAGCACAAATAGCATAATGTTCTCTTGCCATGATATACCAGGAAATGATGATTCTGAGGAAGAGGCAGGACACAGCAATGGAATCGTTAATTGCACGCAGCAATTGTTCCATTCTTCCTTTGAGATGCTCAGGACAAGCAGAGCAGCACTAGCTCCTCGAGGGCCAAGTTTTTAGTGGACTCCTCAGTCCAAGTTCTTCTGCCAAATCCTTGGTTCCGATGAGACTCATAAACTGAGCTTACATTGTGTTAGCCCTTCTGGGATTAGTTGGCTCCTTACAAAAGGAAGAGGCGGTGGTGCACACACCCCAGAGCTGAGAAGACTGAGTTTCTAAAAAGCCAAGCTGTGTTTATGTGCCAGCTCTATGCCTAACTTTCAAGCATAAGTATACTCTGTCCAGTTGGGATTGAGGTGGGAAGATGATCCAAATTTAAGATGACAGTATTCATAAAATACTGTGGGCTACAGGGAATGGAGTGGAAAATTTATTAAATTCGCGTAGAACAGATAGTGCATATGGCTGGAGAAGGAAGAGAGCATATATGTGGAAAAGGGGAAGAATCCACATTTTTTCAGATGGAAAGGTGTCCCTCTTCCCATTACAAAGACAAATTCACCATCTATCTGAAATTTTCCTTGAGAATTTGGTCTTGTATCCAGTCATTGGGTAGGAGAGAGCTTGTGTAAGATGACAGGAGGGAGAACCTAGCAACCATTTAGGAACTTTGTAGATGCTTTAGTTTTGATGACTCTTAGACTTTTGCCAATATTTTGGCTGTTTATTTGACATGGATCTGGCATTTCCTACAAATTCCATGACATGGAAGTTACCAAGTCTACCTTTAAGACTGAAGAACAACAGGATGAAACAACATGCAGGTCAGGTGTCAGGATCTTCCAAAGACTGAGGAATGGTTTACCCTGAATATGGCAATAATGCCATTGTCCTGAAGTTGTATTCTGAAAATAATCAACTTCTGTGGTATGAAGAGGAATCTTGAAAACTATCATGCAGATGAAGGACATAATACTATTGTACTACAATATACATGATGCCTGGACTGGTAGTGATAATAGGAATTATGCACAGTGTAGGTTAATTAATTACTTGAGTTTAATTCTGTTCGTTTTTTAGTGACCGTGTCCTATATCATAGCTGACGAGTGGTACATCTGACTTGGCACTGTTACTGCAATGAAGTCACCCTCAGGGACTTCAGCTGACATGCAGGGTTCCCAATAGACAATTCCAACAATTTCCCATTGTATTTCTCTTATGAATTATGTGAAACATGTTTGCTGGAGTCTTAATCAGCCAGACTCCCTACAGCTGAATATCAACACTGCTAGTCCATACTGGCATTTGTCTTCTGCAAGAAGCTTGCTCTTATTCAGAAAGAACTATTTTAGACTTTCTTGACCCATTTAGAATGGGTCTTCTTTCCCAAGAAGCCCCAAGAAGAATTGGGGCTTCTTTCTCCAGACGGTCTCATCAAAAATAACATTTTAAATTCCTAGCCCTTTTTTGAAAAAAGGTCTCTTTCAAATTTAAGAACACTCAAAGCTGTTTGTTCTTGCATGAGACAATATTTGATTGGGGGAATGGACTCAAAAAGACCTAGCAGCCAAAAATGGCACTTTTACATTTTAGCTGGGATTTTTTTTCAGAATTACTTTTCAATTTATCCTTCATTTCAGTTTATCCTTACAAAATCTCGCTTCTTCAAACCTGTGCTTTTTTTATAGACTGTTTTCCAAAAGTTTTTAGGATATTTTGGTAGAAAATAGCTGTGTCCCAGCTGCTAAGCTTAAGTATATTGGTATGACTGATGGACATTTGTAGACACATCCAAAATGAGAAAGAATACTTGCAGTGCCATCATTTCCCTAACTGCAGTTGGTAAATGATACTAAATAGCTTTAAATTAGCTTTAAAGTAACTCATTTTCAAAGTGCCAGCAATATAGCCAGGGTGGAAGACACCTTGGTGCTGCTCAGGCACCAAGTCCTCAGCTTCTTGGGCCGGTTTTAAGGTAATTACTGTGTGCGATTGTGGTTTATCTAATTTTGAGAGAGTTTAGCAGCCCACAGTTACAGCTCTGCTGTGGCAGCAATAAAGATTTTACTTCTCTCTGGAGGAAACACCCTACTACTGAAATCCTGCCACTGGGGTGACCAGCGTAGGAGATCTCATTTCCTGTGCTAACTACAGTCTTAGTCAGAGATTAAACTCGTCACATGGGATTGAATGAAAAAAACCCAACTTTTGGGCAGAGACTGAACTCCTTAAAAGACGAGTTCTGCAGTATACAAAAGCTTTAGGTGATACTAGGTGGCCTTGTGGACAAAAGGCATGACCAACACCAATGCACAATGAGCCTTTCTCAGATTGTACGCTATAGACTGTGCAAATCATGCGGGGATGCTGGAGATGAAAACTCCTGCCTTAAGCAAAAAGGTAAGAGGCACATCCAGGGTCACCATCTCTGCCTCTTCTTTCCCTCCTCCCGGGAGAGCAGCAGGCACCTCGTTGTTTCTTCCTGCCCCCGCGAGGGAGCTGGGATCTCTCACCCCATTGCCTCATCCCGCAGAGCAGCTTGAACTGACCCCCCCTCAAACAGCGCCTGGCTCCCCCCATCACCCCTTTCCTGTGACCCTGCAAGGGTCTGATTCAAAACACATTCCCTGCAGCAGGAATCTTTTGGCTGACTGCAGCGGGCTGTTTTGTTCAGTCCAGGCATGGTTTTATATGGAGATTATTTTTCTTTTTATTATTACTAGCTTTTTTATATCCTTTATTTTTTTGGTCAAGCACTGGAATGTGTAAATACAACAAGAAAGTCAGTAACCTTATATAAACGTATGTGTCTCATCCAGCCAGGGTGACCACTGCAGGCCAAACATAACAAACAGGCCAGATTTATTTAGATTTGGATTTATTTACACCAGAGAAGTAAAGGTTTAATTACAGAAGCAATGTATTTTTATCCCTTATTCCCTACAGAGTACATGCATAGCTCCAGAACCTGAAAATAAAATCCTGGAGAGATTAATGTATTTGAAAAGAGTTAAAAATGTTTGTATCTAATGACTCTTGTGAATAATTTCAGCTACACAAATGTCTCCTGTGTAGAGTTCTTAGAAACATATTGGGAGAGGCTAAGAAACAAGGGTTTTGTTTTTAGTCTTGGCAGGGGCTTGGCATTATAAATGAAAATTGTAGGCTTCGTTAGCCGTACTGGCACAACCCAGGAGGCTTCCCAGAAATGCCCCATCTGTGGCTGACACCTACCTTTACCGAGCATCACTTCAGCAGAAACCAAGTCTAATAAATTCCCTCCTGAGACATTACATCCAGTACAGATTGATTTTGATAAACTGCAAAAGGTTTTTAGTTTTATTAGTAGCCTACTGGGCCAATGGTTATGGAAACAATAATTTATGCTAGATGCTCTCAGTGAATCTTTTCAATTCAGTGATTGCATTGCAGGGGCATGACATGCCTCACATTCCTTCCTAGCCACAGTGATTTCTGACCCAGAACATGAGCTTTCCTGCTAGACAGCTGAGATGCCTGTATACTCTTCCTGATCCTCACTTAGGTATTTAGTAGGTCATACTGGATTTTGGGAGGCAAAACTCATCCTGTTGTTCAGGAGGCAACATTAATATTTGCCTGTATTGAAGTTTTGCCTGATCCCTGTGAATGAACTTTAAAACATCTGCTGTATCAGCAGGGGGGGATTTTAATTCTTTTTCTCTCTCTCCATTTTATGAAAATAGAGGAAATGCTCACAAATGCTCCACAGTTAGAGGTCTGCTAGCTGCCATTACCTGGTCTTACATTGAGGGGTTACCTTCAAAGGAAACTTCAAGCAGTTTCCGCTGCTGTGGGCCTGTGGCAGGGGGATGGGGAGATGCTCTGCAGCCTGGACACCTCCTGCCCACAGGAGGAGAGCAGGCAGAGCCCTTGCTGGCGTGTTCTCTGCTCTGCTGCGGGTGGGAGGGCAGGGAGAAGAGTTAGCTAGAACTGCAGAAGGCTTGAGATGCCTATAAAATGTTGTGGGTGCGTTCGTTGGGTGCACTCATTGCTGGTGTCAGTGACAGAGACACATCAGCAGGAATCTTTTCTTCTCACTCCGAGGACAGGAGTACGTGGTCCAGACACAGTCTGTCATTTTATCTGTCGGTTGCCAGGTACAATGCAGAATGTTAATTAAGGCAGTGGTTTTTGCATGTTTCTGTGGTGTTGTTCGGCAGCACTGCTCATTGTAACATTTTTAACAATTCTAAAGCATTTTAAGAAATGCTTTAGAAATACTGCAGTGGTTTCGTTTGCGTGTTCCTCTTACCACATGTAGCTGTTTCACTGGATGTGTTTACTGGTTACCAGGGCAACAGTTTAAGATCTAGCTTGATTACCTGTATCATACCACTCATCAGAGATGTGGGCAAACTTTGGAAACTTCTACACTGAGGAAATGCTGTTAGTTGCTAGGAGGCAAGAGTTTTCAAAAGCTGTCTCAATGAAAGTGTTGGTATCACATGCTTATGTCAATGGCTTTAAAAATGTCATTAAATGATCAGTTAGCTTAAAAGATATTTTACTATAAATATAATAGACTCAAGGAAATAGATGTTTTGTCAATGCATTGTCAATTCGGTAGATGTGCTCGTTTAGAATAAACTAACATCTTTTTGGAAAAGCTTATCAATTGTTATTTAAAGCCAGCTGTATTGTTGAGCCATACCTGATGTATGGAACAGCCTGTGCCTGTGTCCTAAAAAGTATTAAGAGTTCAGAGGTGGACATTGGACTTCAAGTCTGTTACTGATTTCCTCTGTTAATCAAATGAAATATTCATTGATATTTACGGGAAACCCATGCATCCTATATGCACAGAGTAGAGAAAGAAGCAGCTGTCACAATAGCCAAATTTCAGTAAGTCAGAGAGATCCAGTTGGGAAATTCTGCAGACATGTGGCTGCTTTGGGGTCACAAGACAAAGAGTGAACAACTGCTTAGCCCACCCCATGGCAGTAGCAGCACGTGTTAGCAAGTTTTTGTGAGTGAAGTACGAACCATCGCTTTCACAGGGCTCATCTCCTGTCCAATCATTCAGTTTTTCTGTAAGAAGAAAGATATGAGTGGCCATGGATCTCAGCACTTCTCAGCCATTGCCTCCGTCTCTGAAATAAGCAGCATACCTTAAATACTATTATGTAAGGCCTAATCCAAAAAGTGTGGTTATTATTATGCTGACTTTACATTTATAAAGAGAAGAGCCCTAAAAGTAGCTGTTTCCAGATTCCCTGTTTTCCTTTTGGTCCTTTTTGCAGCTCTCAGTTACAGGTTAGGGCAGACACAGCTATACAGAATTATAAAACTGACTGCTGGCAGTTGTTTAAAAATGAGCATTGGGGAAATTTTGGTGCTTCCCATTCTTTGCAAGAAGAAGCTAATAAAATCCCAGCCTAATTTACGAATGTATCTGTTGCCAGAGCAGAGGCGGGTTGACCAGATTCTCCCGTTTACTACACTGGTGGAGGATGTAGGTGGAGGATTTCCCCTGAGCAGGGACTCTTCTACTGCCACCAGTACAGCAAAGGCATCTGTGCTGCTTTACCCATCACACTCCACCTTTCACATGTGTGATTGGCAAGAATAGCTTGGAGCCAGGAAAAGGAGGGGGAAAAACAGGACTCAACTGTGTCTCCTTGTCTGATATAAGGAAATATGGCTCCTCTGTAGCTTTAATTGCTCCAGGAACTGGGCAGCTCCAGATAAAAGAACTGTTCCTGGCTGCCTACAGATACCACTCATCGTAGTATCTAGCGTTGCTGTGATGCACAGGTTGCTGAAACAATAATACAAGAAGCTCAAACTCATTTATCAGCTTTAATAAATTCATTAGTCTAAAAGCTCCCTTTTTTTTTAACCTTCACTCTGCATCCATATTTTGAAGGGGTCCTACTGAAGCATATAATCTTTGCTGATAACAACCTTGTTCTTTGTAGCCACCTTCATCATCTTGAACTCTCTTTTTCAGAAACTTCTCTTTGTCCCATGACTGTTTTCTCCAGCCACTACGTTCGTGGGTTTGTGATTCAGCTGCCTTCCTCAGTCCTCCATCAGCCATCCGTGCAGACTGCCTCACCGCTGGTTTCAAGGCACACTGCTCTTCTCTGGTACCTTGGCTGCCACATTTCCTTTCAGAAATTCTAGTAGTAGACCTCGGGCTTCTATCAAACCAACAACCTGGGGCACTAGAGCATGCCCTGAAGCGTCTACATGTTTCTTAAATCCCTCCAGGGATGGTGACTCCACCACCTCCCTGGGCAGGCCATGCCAGTAAAGTAATGCTTCCCAGTATCTCATCTAAATCTGCCCTGCCCCAACTTCAGACCATTTCCTCTGCTTCTGTCATTCTTCCCTTGGGAGAAGAGGCCAACCCCCACCTCTCTACACCCTCCTTTCTGGTAGTTGTAGAGGGTTGATGCATCCCATATTCTGGATGTGAAAGGCAGCATATTTCTCTTTTCTGCCTTCCAGTTTCAGCTAAAAATTCCTCCTCCACTGAAAGGCAAGAGGTGTGTGCTACTAGGACAGGCTGGATGAGGCAGCTTCTATGGAAAAAGAAATATTCCTCAAATCAACCATATTTTTTGGCAGGTTTCTATGAGGCTCCACAAAAATAAGATTAACTCAATCTTAGCAATCTTTGTATTAGCACAACATGTTTAGGTTCTTGTGTGGTGGGTTGTTGGTTTTTTGTGGTGTTTTTTGTTTGTTTTTTAATGTTTCATTTTCGCTTTACAACCTAAATCTGCAAATTGAGGCACAGGTGAGCCCCTACTTGCATGTAATAGGGAATCCACGTAATAGCATGCAAGATATTTACTCTGGTTGTTAAATAGGTAAATGCATCTGTCTGACATTTGCTTTAAAACCGAAATACTTTACAGGGGCAACCATGTCTTTGAGTCACCTCTTCCTTTTCAATTTAGCAAAAGCACAATTTCATAGTGTTGGGGCAAATTAGAACAGTTTCATCAGTTATTTCCTTCCTTCCTGTTCCACCGGTGGTGAAGGCTTTGAAGTGACTTCTCAAAAACATCCTTGCACGCTGAAATCACAAAACGCTTCGGCCAATAAAACTGCCGTGGGCCGTTGGAGCGGGCTGCCCAGCCGGAGAGCAGGCCGGCACGCACATCCCCGTGTGGGAATAACTCCCTTTTGCTGCCCCATGTCTCCTCTCCCTGCGCACTGGCCTCAGTACAAGCCACCTGAATTCATTTCTGCCCTTCATCCCTGCCCTGATGCTAACGGCCGGGCTCGGGCTCGGGCTCGGGCTCGGGCTCGGCCTCTACCTCACCCTGTAGTGGTGCAAGGTGTGAGGAAGGACTATGTGGCCACCACAAACCAGCAGATAAAGCTTTCTAAGGCTCAACTTAAAGTTTGGAAAGCAGGCATTCGTTTTCACGGTGCCGGGCGGGCAGGGGATCGCTCCTCCTGTTGTGCACACCGAATGCTGTCGTCAAATTAAATTCATACACAACAGGTATACACAGTCAATTCCAAGAAAACATTAGCATATTCATTAGATTTCTGAGAATTCATTTACATATTATGAAAAGCTTTTTGGGCATGTGTAGTTGTGCCTTCTGGTGGTCCTCATTTTGAGTGAGGGTCGTTTCTTCCTCAATTTTCATCTCCTTCACCTGTCCCTTGACTCACTTTTCATGGTGGCAAAACATTCTAACTGCTTAATTGCTCATTAAAAGTAATGATCTTCCTGCTACCACCTGTTGGTCAGACAATGTCCATATTTACTGCATCCATGTCTTAGGTCACCATGTTCTCAGGGCCACAGGCATCCTTTCGTACCTTACTAAGTCCTTGAAACCATTTGGGATGGTTATCAAGATAGCTACGTTTCTTCTCTAAAAGAAGATCCTCTACAGTTTAACCATTTATAAACAGCCTTAGGTATCAATTGGGTTGGGGATTTCACTGCTTGCCCCTATGAGGAGCCTTTGGCCAGGAGATGCTGACATCGAGGGGACTGATGGCGGGGAGAAGGGGCTTCTTCTGAGGCTCCTCTCCCAGGAGGGCGCAGGTGCCAGACCGCGTCAGCCCCATGTCTGCGGAACCACTCATCTCCGCAGGTGGCTTCACCCTCCGGGCCTACACCCACTTTGGGGTTTAATGAGCAATTAGCAAAGCCAAATTAAGCCGCTAAATTCCCACGCCGCGCAACTGGGTGGGGAGTTGCCGGTCCTGAGGAGGACGGGCGGGTGGGAACGAAAGCGCAGCGGAACGTGCTGGGCGGCGCTCGGGGAGGCCGCCGGGAGCGCCGGGCCGGGCACCGGCTGAAAAATGGCGCAACTGCGGGTGCTGGAGCTCTACAGTGGCATCGGGGGGATGCACCAGGCCCTGAAAGGTACCGGCGAGCGGCCACCGCCAGCGCGTCCCTCGGTGCTTGCTGCCGCCGCAGCCCCGCCGTGCGCCCCCTCTCCCCCGGCCGCCATCTTCTCGACGGGACCCGAACCCCCGAGGGGAGGCCGTGGAGGGCGCCATCTTCTCCATGGGGCGGGCTAAAATGGTCCCCCTCCTCCTGCAGACCCTTCCCGAGCCCGGCATGTTGCCTCTTCCCCCCCCCGCTCACTGTGTTGCACAAGCACCGTGTGGGAGGAAGCTGTGAGGTGTGAGGGGCAGCCTCATCCCCTCAAACCAGAGCCTGCAGGGGCAGAAAAGTGACCTTATGGTGGCGAGGTTGGTGTTGAGGGGAGCCGGGGGAGGGGGCTGTCTGACGGGCGGGTTGTAAAGAGGCATAGGCACCTGAATTTTGGCTAGTGATGTGTTTATGTTGTGAGTCAATGGCTGTAAACAAGAGCAGTGCCTGATACTGTTGGTGGCAACAAGGTGCCCAGGACCACGCTGGGGTGGAAATCATGGATCCATGGTCCTGCTTGGGCCCAGGCAGCTGTTCCTGGGCAGGCCATGACTTTGTGTTTGTTAATATGTGTTTTATCTTGTGCTGACTGCTACCTACCGCAAATGGGGTCCCGCACAGTTTGATACTCGGGTAAATTAGCCTAGTTATCCCCCAGGCCAGACACAGATTTAGTTTTTGTGGTATGTATCCCATGTATGAGACTGGTCTAACACTTTCTAATTATGAGAACTCTTATAGTGAGTTCATGGTAGTCCATGTTCCCAGGTGAGTTTTTGTTTTGGTACAAGGAACCTTGGAGCTGAATTTCCTGTATTGCTAGAGCATGGCCTGGGTGACCTTCAGCAAGCCCTGTAGGCTCTGTGACTTGGCTTCCCCAAATAAGAAACTGAGCTAGGGCTATTGATTTCCTCTGGAAAGTACTCTGGACCTTTCTGAAGTACAGATTTCAACAAAAAATTGTATAATTTAAGAGAATCACCATAATGATTTGTAACTACAATCTTTCAAGTACTTCAGCCTTCAAAAGCATTAGCAGCCATTCTGCTGCACTCTGCAACAGGGAACATTTTCATAAAAACATCAGGTGAAAGCTTGGCTTGTTGATTTTCCATTGAGCTGAGTAATATTAAAAATAAGGCTATTAAAAAGGCTGTGCTTACACAGTAGAAACCATTTAGCATCATTCATTCACTTAACCCATGCTCACAGTTGGCAGAGTGGTATTTTTTCTACTATCTAATTTTTACTTGAATGCATATATATGTTTTATATATACGATGTGTAAAAATACATGACATACAGAAATAGGTACCCGTATTATTATTGTAAATAATCTGAGCTATGTGTTGCAGGGATGTGTTTTCCTTATTTCCGGAGGCATCCTTAAATTATTAAAAGCAAAATACATCTTTTCATGAAACTGCAGATTTTTGAGTCCTTGTGGAATTAAAAAGAGGTTGTTGGCCATTGTATATTGTGTATATAGCTGATGTAGTAATGCCCTACTTTTGTAGTGGTCTGTTTTCTGAAGTGATGGGGCACTATCTATGTCTTGTAGATGATTTCTGTATTTACATAGAAAGTGGACTGGTTTCTGAAGCTTAGTCTACACCATGGTCTCTCACTCTGGCATTTGCCATGTGTCGATGGGTATGAGTGTAACAAATCTTTAGTGAATGTTATTTGTTCTTACCATAATAATAGATGCCTTGTGAATGTTTGGTGATGTTCTGCAATAGATAATACGTTATAATGTCAGATGTGATATCCTATGGATGGCTACCTAAGAAAGCATCATTTACAATACAACAAAATACTTGAGAGAATGGGAATGCAGACTTAGAAGATTATCAAAATACTGTAAACCTGTATCCAGTAGATAAATTACTGTGCATGTGAAGGCTTGAGAGCATATATCACGTTTATATCTTGCATAGTTTGGAGAGTGAAGAAACTGACCAGAACCCTTGTGTTATTTCCTGAAAAGGTAAATTTCTTTCCAAGCTTGCTGTTTCTGAACTTGCTGAACAAATGTGTCAGTATCAGTGCATGTTGTAATTTCTCTTATTCTGGGCTTACATGTGACTAAAGAAATTACAGTCAGTATGAAGAGTCATACCAGCCAAGGCTGATGAAGGGGCTGTGTGTAAGAGGAGACTTAACTTATTATTTGTGTAAATGATGCTAGATATTACTATATGCTTAAATACCAACTGAAACTTACAAAGTGTATACAAAGGGTGTAACTTGTTTTCAAAACTGGTTACTTATTTTTCTGAGAAGCATGTGGGAACTCAGCCCATAGGCATTGTGTGGTCTTGGGAAAAGTCCAAACCATATGCTTCGAGATGAAACTCTTTTTTTGGAGTGTTGTTAAAACTAATAATCAGGCAATTTGAATAAAAAGAGTTCTATGCAATTTGTACTGAATTAAGTATTTAATGACAGATCATTATCTAAAACTGACTTTGATAAATTGAATTACTTTCAAAAACAGTGATATAGTCAGGCGTTCTGGTGCTTTCTGCTGTTTTATCTTTTTAAGTTTCTTAAACATCTGGATTCGGTTTTCTTTTACCATTTCTAAGGAACAAAGTAAAGTCAAGGGCCATTTAAGTGTTTGCTTTTATGTGGAAATAAAACAAAAAAAAAGTGAATGTTCCTATATAAATACTTTTTATACATAATAACAGGGTTTCTTCTATGTTTTAGGCCTATATGTGTACGTGAAACCATGCTATTTGAAAACATCTCTGATGCAGTTTATTGGATATCATTAATGGCAGATTGTTTGGCATTTTCCATTTAAATCAAGCACAGAAATATTTTTTTTTCCATGTAAGTATGAAGCTTGAAAGAAAGCCCACCATTCCACTGGTGCTTTCATACACCAGATACCTGAGAGATGAAGAAAATACTTTAATTTGAAGGTATTACACTTAAAGATTAAAGATAATACTTTATTTTCTTGGTATGGTTTCTAGGGAATCTATACAGCCAGGAGAAAGAATAGAAACATGTAGGAAAAAAGAGAGAGCATGGAGTACTTCAGTGGCAGCACCCCAGGAAAGCTGCTTGTTCTCTGACAGGGATTCTGCAGTTTGGCAAGTTGTGGCTCAGTGCTGGTTCCCAGCCAAGTCATGGAGCTGCTTTTGTGGGCAGTTTCTTTAGTAGAGCTGCTCCAACTTTCTACTTTTCTGTCAAATTGCCACTGTTTTCAATTGGCAAATAGATATTTTCAGGGAATCTTATGGTGCTTTTTCTACAGCCTCTCTGGCTGAAATCTTTCATAAATTTACTTTTAGGATAGCACATATTTGAGCTTACAAGATGAGGGTGTGCATTTGTTTGGCAGCTGTCATTAAAAGAGAATGCATTTGACACCAAATAGTATGCAGTTGGTTTTGAGATCGTCCTCCCCTGCAGTAAGAAAGAAATTAGATCGTCCTCACCTGCAGTAAGAAATAAATTCATGGAAGTTTAAACTCTTACAAGTGCTTCTCTATTAACAATATGGAGAAGCTATTAGTCCATACTTACAGATTTGGATCAGCATTGGTACATACCTACATTGTTGAGTCGAGTTTTTGACAGTGAGAAGGCGTCTGTTCCAAAGATTCCAGTCCAGAACTGAAAAAGAAAGATCTTGGGGGTTGTCTAGCTCTATGTTGATACTTCTGCTGTAGATAATGCAGCATATGTGGAATTTCTAGTTTCAGATTTTGAATGCTTTATAATAGTATTTTAAACAGCAAAGACATGCAAAAGGATAAAATTTAGGCAGTTCAGCTTGATTAATATCAGAAGTCAGTGAGCTTGCTCATATTCACACTCTTGATTGAGGTAGCTAAGAAATGGAAGTGTGTTTCTTCCTTCTTCCCACCCTGTGCTCCAAACTGCACGAGCTTTATAAAGGTTGATGTTTAGATCATATAGGTCTAAATCTACAACATTTCATATATATGTGTGTGTTTGTGAATGTATTCTTTATATAGAAAGTGCAGAGTTTCTGCAGAGAAAAATACAGCGTTTTATTTTTAGAAAATCTATGGCTACAAATAATTTCCTTAGCAACTTTCCATCAAACAAACAGCCTGCTCTTCCCTGTTCCCCACCAAAACAAACTTAAACTGGTTTATTAATTTAGGCAGTTTTCCCATGAAAACTAGGTTCCAGGTCTCTGCTACAAGTATTTGCAATCTGCCAGGTCACCGAAAAAAAGTCTCCCATGGGCACATCTTTTAAAAAATACCATGAGCTCTGCATGAGTAAAGTTGGATATATTTTTCCTCTGCATTTGTTATTTTTCAGTTCTATGGAATAAGAATTTGAACCTCTTGTACTCTGTCTTTTCTGTTTATACTTTTATTTGATTATTTCAATTGCACAGCATAATAAATGGTATGTGTAATTACACAGAGCATGTCTATCTCAGGAGGAGAGGCAAAGGAGACAGAACTAGCAAGCAGCTTTAGGATTCAGCACAATGCAAAACAAAAATATAGTCTGCTTGAGTGATTTTTTTTTTTTTTTTTTTTTACACCGAAACTCATTTTTGATGTAATGCTTCTCTAAAATATGTCCCTTCGTAGCACAGGGTGGTGCCAGTTGTGCTATAATGTAAATTTGCATAGTTTATATGGCTGAACGTGAACAAATGCTGTACAACTAGAGCAGTGAAAAAAGTTGCTAAGTATCCTGCAGGAAGCAAGTATGGAGCTTCCTGATAGCTGTTGGCTGTAGCCATGGGCAGTTCAGAGTAATCATTTCAGATGTGAGCAGTCAATCCCCAAGTGAAATCTTTGCTCTGTGTTTTAAAAGGAAACAGGACTGACAAAACATATGACTAATTTTCCTTTTTCTCTCTGTTTCCGTGTACCTGTTAGGATAGATAATTGTTGTGGCTCTGATTTTCCAATACCCGAGATCTGCCCTTGGTGTAACGCTGTGCTCGGCTGACATTGATGATTCCAGTACAGAAGGACAGTGGTGAATATAAACAGATCTATGTTAATTTTAGGGTCTGCTAGAAACACATGACTCTGGCAGGAATCGATTCTGAAGAGGAAAAAGATATTGTAATGTCAGAAATTTTATTTTGGGTGTTCGAAGATGATGCCCTTTGGGGTTGTTTGTTTTTTTCCAAGACAGCAGTTAATGCACACAGCCTGTCTTCCTCTGCTTCAGGTGCTGCACCTTCCAATCATCTCAGCAGAGTCCCTTTCACTCCAATGACTGCTCCGTAGCTGAGATGGCTCAGAGACATTGCATATACAGTGCAATATACAAAATAGAGAATTGGGACCCAAAGTTTGATTGCCGCACCCTTAAGTGATTAAATAACAGTTAAAGAGTTTCTGCTGTGTGGATCCTAGAGGTTTTAAGACTCAAGTGTAAAATCAGTATTTTCCTAATAGGATAATGCAAATTTGAGTTCATGTGCTTTCAGCTAAGAGAGAGTATTTCAGTCTAGTCTACCTAAAAAGAAGCTGTAACGTCTCCCTCAGTAACTTCCCCTTCGTGTCTATGGCTTCCTTTTGAGGTACAGCATCTTGTACAGAGATGAGAAGTCTCAGCTCAAAAACAGTGGTGCTGAAGAATATTGCAAAGCAAGTATTCCAGCAGCTGCGTGGTTTCACTTAGAAAACGTGTATTACTTTTTCTGTAGTCTGCAGAAAATGTTGTCTGTTTAGTTGTAACTTTCTTAAATTTTGAAAGTTGGATGTACTTTTTTGGAGGGGGGGAGGAAATAATGTCTCCAAAGCTGAGTCTGTTTCTGTTGAAGTTCTGTTATATATTTTGGGGAGTTTATTTAACATCTCACTAACTCAGCAATTCAGGGGCATTTTCATGTTCCTGAGTTGCTTTTGTGCCTTTTGTCAGTGGGGATAATTAAACACAGTCTTGATTCTGTTTTTTTTAGGCTCTGCTTTCAGTGTTTTTTTTTTGATACATTCCTACAGTCATTTTCAAGCCATAAATACAGTTGCTATCACAAAATGGAATATCACAGTTTGATGTCAAAGCTGCTTAAATTTCAGGAGAAGTTCTTTAAAAATCTGTCGTTTTCACATTGTTTGAAATTTACACAAGCTTTCCTTTGTTAGGTTGGATGTGTGAGATCTGCTTGCCTGCTCAAGCTCCTTCATGTGTTTCCAGGGTATTTCCACACAAATATGCTTAATCAGCTTTTAGAGGGAGTCTGCTCTGTGACAGGAACTCCAGAGTGAGCCACAGCTTTTGAGTGAAAAGGCAGAGAGGCTTTGAAACAACATTCAGGTCTTTGAATTGGGAAGAGAGGGTGTTGGGTGGAATAGTTCAGGAAAGCTCCTGTCCGTGTGGCTAACATCCCTGGATCAGACTGGACACTGCATTGCAGTAGGGTTTGATGGAAGACTCTGAACTATATGCTGTCTATCAGGATTTCCAGGCATTTGGGCCTGTGAAGTTGTTTGGGGCCAGTCCCCGGAATTTCTTTTTTCTTGTGTGTATGGAGGGAGAGATGGGAGTGATGCCAGTAAAAAGGTTGAGCGTCTGAATCATGAGTTGTGAGAGCAAGCACTCTGCCTGTCTTTCTAATTGTCCTTTTTAAATGGTATGTTAATTTAGATAATAATTTGAGGTTCTTGATTATATTTTTCCTTCCCCCCCCCCCCTCCAGTGGGCCTGTAACACACATTTTAGAACAGAAGGCGGAGATGAGAAAAGCAGCCTCCTAAACATTACTTGAAGTTATTCCCATTACTCAGGTGTTACAGTTTTGTTTTAGGAGAATGAAACTCTTGGTTCTTGAATATGCTTGTAAATTGAGGAGTCGAGGTGCTCAGGTGAGGTTGTTTTCACGCTAGATGTCAGTGTTACCATACCTGTAACCTCAGGTGCAGCCGTTCTGCTGTCCTAGTGAATACACCTGGATTTGATGCTTCACTTACAACTTGTGGTCAAGATGCCACGGCATTAACTGCAAACAAAGATTTGTATGGTGACTCTTAATAGGTGGCTGCCTATAAAATTTTTTTCTTGTGAAACTCCTTTTTACTCTGTTTCACCAAGTAAAACCTGTTTTATCCAGGAGAGCTAGGCTGGCTTTGTTAAAATGGCTGCCACAATCCTTCTAGTACCCAGATTTCTCTTTCATCTTAATTTTGCATAAGTTGGCTGTGAAAACCTGAAAGGTAGTAGATGGGTGATAACTGCATCACTCAAAACTAAGTCCACTGAGGATGTCATAATTGGTTTTTCATGCTCTCAAATTGTAAATAATTGGCAGACTATCAGTAATTAACATTTTAAAAATATCCTGGGTTTCATCCGAGGGTTTGTAATAGGGCTGTAATGTAGATTTTTCGGTGGTTGAAACTGGTCGTGTGTATCAGGAAAGTATGGTGGCAGTTTTCTGCCTGCAGCTGTAGCAGTGACCACAGCCTGTCTCCCTTGAGAAAAAGCCTCAGTGAAGGTATTGTGATTAATAATAAATAGTGTGACACTCAGCAGTGGAGTAAACACTGTTCTTTTTATGTCTTTAGCTTCTTTAGACCCTATTATTCTGTTCCTCTATAAAATAAAAAAATTAACCATTGCTTATTTACATTCTTTTTAGTGTATTTTTCTTTCAGGATTTTAGCTGTCAGTAGACTTGTTACACTGTGGTCTCTTCTTTTCAGTAACACTCCTAAGCATCCAGAAGTACTTCCTTTGATACCGAGAGGAGAGGAGCTGCCAAGTGTCGTCCTTCAAAATGTTTGGTGCTTTGGGGACTTTGAACTCAAAGGAGATGGCAGTTGGGTTCAAGGCCCAAGGTTTTATTGGAATATAAGCACAAATGTTTTTTAGGCAAATTCTTAAACTTCTATTGTAAGAGTTGACATACCTCAAACATATTTATTGGTGCAGTTTTGTCATAATGAGAAGTAATACACTTCTAAAATGACAGAGTTATTCCTCTGAGTTGTCAGTAGCTGGAGAGATTTGGGCAGAGGCAGGATGTCTCTGCAGGTTGATTCAGGCTGTTTCTGTAGCTAAGGAACTTGGTGGCCTCACAGAATTAAATTCTTGATAAAAGAAGTGCAGGGGAAGGCGTTCTAGAGGTGTGCCCTATCTGGAGTTTGTGTCACTGTATCTACAAATTAAGAAGTTAGCTTCTGTTCTGGATATATAAGGCAGGGAAGTATTTGCTGTACGATTAGAAACACAGTATATTTTTCATGTAAAGTTTTAAAGGCAACACAGCAAAGTCTGACGAAGTTATTTCCCTTTTATTTTTGAACATAGCTGTAACACAACTGAAGAAATGCATCTTTCCAAGAGTAGTAAAGAGGAGCTACAGCTTTCAAATTCTTTTTTTAATTTTAGAAAGCGGCATATCTGCAGAAGTTGTTGCTGCTGTTGATGTGAACACTCTTGCCAATGAAGTTTATAAGCACAACTTTCCCAGCACACCATTATGGGCAAAGACAATTGAGGTGAGTAACAAATGTCTTTTTTTACTCTAGTCTGGCATTTATGGAAGTGAGTTGTCTTCAGTATCCTTATTAGTAGCAAGAGAAACAAAAAGATTTGATTTATGTCATTATGAATATAGTAGTTATTGTAAAACTTTGAGTTCTTGTGTTATGGTTGCTTGTTTGAAGTTAGAGGGATACCCACATTGCAGTCTTTTCCTGAAAATCTTGCCTGCAGCCTCAAGAAAGGCTATGTGAAAGGTTACTGCTTACCACCAATAAAGGTATAACAGAAATAATATTTTTAGATTAAACAAATATTTTCATGTATTTCGAAAGAATTTAAATTACTTGGAGGCATGTCTTTGTTTTGTAGTTACAGTTGAGCTCAGTAAAACACAAGAAAATATACTGAATGTCACAGTCTTGCATTTTTTGTGGGCTTAGTAGATCAAATGTTTTAGGAATTCTGCCCCTTTTCCCAGTCATTTGGAGAACTAGGTAAAATTGGATTCCGTTTTAACAACTGAGGGGCAAATAAGGGATGTAGTTTTGCCTGGATTTAGTTAGAAATGACTGTATACTACTTAATCTTCTCTTACAGTTTTACAATGTGACAGGAAAAGAGATTGAATTTGATTTAAGGCACCAGCTTAAGTAGACTTAAATAGGTGGCTAAAGGTTAAATGCTTATTCAGCACTCAATAATTGGAGGGTAAATGATAGATTACAGTTTTCTGTCAGAAGAGAAGAAGAATGCTTGCCTGTGCCCCCTTATAAATGCAAATTACGGTCAGTAAGACCTTGAAATTTATTGGAAAAAAAAATTAACAGCTTTTGTGTAGTTTCTGTGAGTAGGTATTTTACATTTGCTATGTAGATATATCTCAAATGATGTAAGGCAGTGATTTCTTTGTCCAGCTCGTAGTGACTTGTTCTTTATCCTTCTCCTCTCTTGGCCCTTAGTATGTTGTCCTTTTATTGTTGTTTAAAATATAGTCTAGAGGAACTTCTACTCGTGCATTTAATTAATGACACAGGCCTGATTCTTTCTTCTCTGAATAGAAATATTTTTGCAGAGTAGAGTGATTTTTACTTTGCAAAAACTACAATGAAGTAAACTGTATAGGATGTGTGGGTAAAGAGCTCCTAAGAGTCAAACCCCATGGTTTGGACCAGTAAAAATGGTCATGTTGACACTTGAGCCGCTTTTCCGCTCAGATATTTTGTCTTTTGAGAAGATCTAGTATTTTTTCACCTGTTTTGAATATGTTAATGTTGGATTTGATGTACAAAGACTTCATATCTGAATAATGGTACTTTATTTGGAGGAGGGATGGGGAGAAATAACTAGGCAGTATTTTGATGTGATCTACTGAAAGAACCACTGTGTACCTCTTCTGAAAGAATGACTGGATAAAACTGTCAAGAGTACGTATAGATGCTAATATCATTAGTGGGTTTGCTTCATATTCAAAGGAATGAATGTATATTTTCATTGTATGGTTTGCTAAGGTAGAAAAGATTGAAACTATTAGGCCAAATGGGAGTTTAGGTAGTTTTTTGCTAGATGATGCATATAGTGGAAGTAAGAAGGGCAGTTTCATCTGAAAGATGACTTAAAGAGTTTCGTATGGTTTACAACACTCAATGCTCTTCTGTTTTTTTCCTTATTCAGGGCATAACACTGAAAGAATTTGACAGATTATCTTTTGATATGATTTTGATGAGTCCTCCCTGTCAGCCATTTACAAGGTAGATGCAGCACACTTTGGAGAACAGCGCAGTGTTACAGTATGGACTGTTAAAGGAGGAATGTCGTCAGGAGGGACACAATGTGTGGCTCACCTGTGTATCTTTATCTTCGTAAGCAAAAATGTTGTACCTATGTTCATCATTATGTTTGCTGAGGTGGAAGAAATGCAGCAATCTTAATTATTGATCACATTCCTTCTAACATAGATTTTAATTCAGTTTAGAAGTAAGCTTCTATAGCGTTTATTTTGTATCTGTGTTATTCCTCTCACAGTGAAATTCAAAGATTTTGGTGCTTAGGAGTGCTTCCTTTCCCTTTAGATATCAATCTAACCTTTTTCTAGGTTAACTCCAGGAGGATTCCAGTAAGAATTTCTTACTTCTGCCTGAGACTTAACCTATAATCTGTTTTTATTTGTACTTTGAAAATTGGATGCGCACACAAATAGTTTATTCTGAGGAATATTTCTATTTTAACCAAGACTAGGAGGATTATGGCTTTGAAATGGTTTTGTAGATGATACAGGGAAATATCTTGCTGATTATGAACTGAACTTACTGAGATGTTATTTGTTGGACTAGTTTCAAATTCATATTTTTTGGCAGCAGTGACCAGTGGAGGTAAGACTCTAGTAACTATACTTATGAAAAATAGTACTTCCATAAGGTCTGTTGATGGTGTTGAAACTGCTGTGCAAGCAAGTGTATCACATTGGATGTTCTAAGATTAAAAAGAAATCCCTCCAAAGTGGTGCTTATCGATGAAAATGTATTTGTACAAATGTATGAGATATATATATATAGGAATAATTCCTTTAATTTCATTTTTTTAACAATATGGTGAAAAGAAAAAACTGTCTTTCTCATTAGAGAGGTGCTAAAGCTTTTCCACCAAGGCTTTATTCTTTTTAAAGAGCTAATATAAGTTAGGGGAACACAGAGTTATATTATGTTATCATTTTTATAACCTATGTGAGCTGTCGAGTTAATGTTACAAAACTGGTTCCAAAGTTACTCCCATGGGGCTCAGTCATGTGACACGGAGAGCACTGAGGCTTTAATTCATAGGAATCATTTAATCTATTCAATGTAAAATAGCAGGGTATTCCCAGGAGCCCAGGGGGGTGTTTTTGTTCTTTCAGAGCTGAGTGTGTTCAAGGAGTTTGCTGGACAAGACCAGAATGCTAAATGCTTTGCAGAGCTGGGGAGTGGGTTTCATTAGTGAATGCTTCAGTTTTAACCCCCCTGTGAGCTGATGGATTCCAGGGACAGGCTTCCATTCCTTGGAGCATTTCTTGGGACACTGCCCCTGCACGCAGGTCCTTCTCTATGTACACGATGCTTTTGCAGAATCTCTTTTTGAATCTAAAAGCAAAACATGTCAGCATTCTGTAGAAAAACAGAAGTCAAATGTCAATCTGCTGTGAGTCATATAGGGGTGTTTCTTTATTCTTTCCTAGACTGGGCTTGCAAGGAGATGTAGGCGATCCACGGACAAAGAGCTTTCTCTATATCCTTGATATTCTCCCAAGGTATAAATGCACTTCTCCCCAGTTCTTACACCTTTGTTGTAACTAAGTAGCTCTTTTATATTTCAGTGATAAGTCATCTGTAATGTTTTACAGGGATACTACTAGTATTGTGTTGTATTACTTATTTTGACATGTGATCACGTGTAATTTACAATACTTGTATTTTACTGTCATTATCATCTCATAGTTACTATATGTGCTTTTATTATTTGATTTTCTTTTTGTGTGTCTGTTTAAACTGTGGCTATATCTTAAATGGAAAAAAATAGTTATTTTCAGTTTAACATCAAACTTACACTAATTTTATGTAGAAGCAGGAGTAGGTAATACAACAGTTTGCTATTGGGCATAGTGGAAATACGGAAATGGTTTGAAATACCAGGTAAAAAAAGCTTTGATTCAACTTGTAGTGACTTTTTGAATAGGTAACATTTGAAAGTTGGTTTAAATAAGTTATTGGCTTGTTATTACGATGCATCTGTTCCAGCCCACTGGACGCCATTCTTGGCAGTTCCTGTTTCTGCTGGAGACTGGGACAGCTCTATGTTCCTTCATTGGTTAATCTTGTTTTCAGACTTTGAGGAAGACTAAGGGAGGTTTGCCTGTCTCTTTTTTACTTTGGTTTATTTATTGAACATTTTCTGCGCAGAAGGAAACTGGTACCAACAACATTGGGAGAAAAGAGTCTTCATCCTTCTTTCAGAAACGACCTTTTAGCAGCCAGCAACATTAAATGGGACTACCCTTTTGCCCTTGTCATCACCAGATAGAGAACACAGACAGAAGGGCTGAGTGGCTTAGCTTGGACCACCTAAGAAATCTGGCAGAGAACACAAAACCGAACACAATGCAAATTCTGTAGCCTAGTAAGATAAGATAATTAATAGATAAAACCAAAGGTTATTACTCCCCCACTTCTAGCAGAGACACAAAGTTGCATAGGATATCTTTTCTGGAACAATGAATGGAGTTCAGTCCTCCAGACTGACCTTTCAAAATGATAAATTAAAAACAGCAGATAGTGTAAATTAATAATTTGTCAGAATAGTACCTTTCTTATCCTTAAGGGTATCCTGACCTCAGTGTTCCTTTTCGTTAAACTGAGACACAGGTGAGAAGGTGGCTGCTTTTGGGACTAACACACTGCTGTGCTTTAACATGGAAATGTTGCTCCCTTGTTGCTGAGGGCTTAGCTGGATAAAGGGCAGAAGCTTTTCCTTCTCAAAACCAAAGCTTTGGACACTGCAGGACCTATGTTGTGACGATGCAAAGGAGCTGGGCTTGGCTGTGGCACTTATCGCAGCACCCCAAGAGAGCCTGCTGATGTCCCTTATCTCCGAGGGACAGGTTGTTTCTGGGGCAGTCCTTACTGGAGGCACTCTGTAATACCTTTGACGTGGTGGATTCTGCAGCATTTCTCAGTTCTAATAGATTTATGTTTTTCTGAGATAGCGCTTGTGTATTTTTTGGGTATGGTCTGTTTGCCAGACGTTGAGTATGGAGTATTTCAGCCCAAAAAAGGGAAATTCTTAATATAGGAATTAACCACTTTGCATTCTAAATTGGTACAGCATGCGTTCAGTTTATGGAAACTATAAAATAATTTCTCATCCCTTGGCTGTTCCCATCTTACGTTCAGGCTTTTATAATGAAATGTAGCTTAAATGAGGCTCAAAGGTAGCCTGGGAAGACAAATGTTAGAGATAGAGGAAGGACAATTTCAGGAGTTTGAAAGACCTGGAAACCCTTGGAGTGCTCAGCCAGCAAAGAATCTGACCCAAATGGCCTGGATACTGTTTGCTTGTCATGTCCAAGCCATAACCCAGGGAAATCTAATGCAAGACACCAAAGTGCTACCTTTACAGACCCATTTATAGTGATAGTACCTGCCAAGTACTTAACACACACTCTTTGTATAGTGATTTCTTGTCTTGTGATCTGCTCATCCTGTATGAGCTCTTGCATTTCAGGCTATGCTCAGGATTCATTAATTTAAAAATTAATTTTGTAGTAAGTAATGATGTTGAGTGTGGGTACACATACCAACAGATATATTCTCCGTTTCACTGCAGGAAATTTGGCTGCTGCTGCTTTTTCCTATTTAGAATTAATTTTTTTGCTCTTATTTTTAGTATTTTTAAATTTTAAATTTTTTAAACTTTTAGCATCTTGTACATTTTTCTTGTTCTCGTGAAATGCTTTAGTTCTTCAATTCTTCATCTAAATGTCTTTAAGTAATAGTAGCTAAGAACCTGCTAAAACAAATTCTGCTTTGATTCTTTCTGGTCGACTGACTTCTTACTGACTTAAATTAGCATGGGACTGCTCTTTGCTGTCAGTATTCTGTTTCTATATGTTCTGAGATCTCAGTGTGTGACAAACATACTCTATCTATATTAACCTTACTAGAGAATTAATCAGTTCCAGGGAATGTACCCTGAGATTTGAATCTGAATCACCTGTGCTTCTAAATTGTTAAAATGGTCCCTGGCAGAGGTTGGGCATGTTCCTTTCTCCAGAGATTTTTATGTGCTGTTCTTGGAAAGAGCCTATTTCCAGACCTCTGCACTGATCTTGCTAAACCTCAGGCACCACTTTCCCCCTTCTCCCCCCTCCCCTTCCTAAATGAAAAAGTTAAGTATAGCAAATTGGTAATATCTACAGTTCGAGCTCTAAACATGTTGTATCTCTTAAAGCAATTAGATGAATTCTGGTTCTGATGTGTTATCACTAAAGTTGATATGACATTTTGACATTGATTTCAGGTTTAGGCACTTTAAAACAAATATTTTCTGTTCCATGGCTAAATAGTAATCTTTTTTTTTTTTGTCCTAACAGTTATCTTTCCTATTACAAACTCAAGCTGTTGAATAATAATGTTATGCTTTAGGAAATGAACAGCAGTAAGCATTTTCAGAAGTACATGCATGGGTTACAGGAGGTTACAGCAGTTGATCTGAACAAAGTGGGTTTTATTGGCTTTTATAATTACAAGCAGTCCACATTTTTAATTCAGAAGGGAATGTTTTGATCTAAGCAACTGTGAAAGTTGAGGTACGTTTTTTTTAAGGATGCTAAACTTCAACAACTAGCATAATGTGGAAGTACTTTGATCTTTCTTGTAGCTAAACAAATCTGTGCGTGAATATAATATAGTATATTATTGGTCTTCTGATTTTTTTGATCCTTTCTCTTTTTTCCTTGTAGACTCCAGAAGCTTCCAACATACCTACTTTTAGAAAATGTTAAAGGATTTGAATCCTCTTCTGCGAGGTAAAGTCTAAATTATGCAGGTTTTAGTTTTCAATAAAGGACATTTTCTTTAGAAGGGAAAGGCATGATTTTTATTTCCTAGAATTTAAATTAGCAAAATAGTGAGATGGGAGACCTGGCAGCTGTGGGTTAAAAATACTGCTTAAATTTAGCAATTAAAATCTTAGGCTGGGAAAGGAACTTGCTAAATAAGTGTTTGTTTCTATAAGCTGATAAAATGTTATAAAAAATAGACTCCATTGATTTTATTTAATGATCATGTGTCCTTTAGAGAGAGTCGATATTAGTTTTCAAAGAAAAATACCAATAGATATAGTACTTGAAGGTTTTGGGGTTTTATCGGTGACAGAAGGCCATGGTGTACCGTGTGAGGATCACGGTACAGTATAGGGCCTTACTTCACTACTTCTCTTGATAGTAGATTATCCCTGGTTCAGGATTGCCATCAAATGGTCCAGAGATACAGTATGAAAACTGTATATAGTCTTTGGCTGAAATATGGAAGAGGAAGGTTGTCAGTAAGGTTACCTAATAACGGCAGGAGTATTCCCCTCTCTTGTAGGCATAGCAGGAGACGAGAGGTTATGGTCTTCCTTCTCATTTTTTGCTGGAATAAAGTAGGATCTTTCCATTCCTGAAAGAGAGCACCCCCCCTGCATATCATGGTCCTTCATGAGCATGGCAGGCAGCTGGGAGACATGTTCAGCTCTCTCACTGCTCAGGTATGCAGCATCTTCTGTGAAGGCTTGGACACTGTTGGAGGTGTTCAGTCCATAGCCTCTACCTTGCTGGCCAGTGTTTGGAACAAACTGGAGTTCAGAAAACACCCCAGTCAGAGTGCTTGCTTTCTCTTACAGTGCTTGGAATGCAGTGTCATTTACAGTGTCAGGGACAGGTCACACACAGCTCATGCTTTTTGTATAGTGCAGCCTGCATGGAATAGAAAAGGCAAGTCTTTTTAAGGAGTTTTCCATTTCAGTGATTTTTTCCATTGTTTATGAAGTACAGTCCTACCTCACTGTTGTTACCAGCCACCAATTTTTGTCACCCCTTGAGTTAGCACTTTTGTTACGTGTACTGATGCCAAGAATGGGAACAGAGAATAGTGAGCTATTTGTAGTTGTTTTTATCTCTTGTTTTATAATTCACAATAAAGAGAATGTCTTGCCTTCTGATTATATTCCGTGTTGACATGCTATAAGGACTCTCCTAAAGATGGGATATTTTTTGAAGGAGTGTTTGCATCATAGTAGGTGTGAGATACCCGGGAATGTGTAATAGTCATTTTTGGCTACACTAACACTGAACTTGGTATGTTGTCTCCTCAAGTTCAGAAATGAATGACTTGATATCTGTAATTCTCTGTACAGTTCTTTCACTGAATGTGCTGAATGTCTTGGTACCTAAGGTGATGCATTTAATGTCTTTTTATTTAAGATTAGAAAGGCCCTAAAGATTGTTGGAAGGGAGTAATTTTGATTTTTGATTTTTTTCACTGCCAGAAATGAACTTTTGCAAACACTAGAAACATGTGGATTTAAATATCAAGAATTTCTCTTGTCTCCAACCTGTGTGAGTACTAAAATTGTTCTAACATTATTTAACTGTTCAAACTGCGCTGAGCCCAAAAACATTTTAAAGCGATCCACTGTATTAGAAAAGATAGTCCTGCCCAGAGCACTCTTCTGAATGAAGAGCCACTAGCATGACTTCTGATTTCCAGTCACTGTACTATGAAATCATACTGTTATTGTTCAGACCCTGGTCCCATGTTGCTTTCCTACCATTTGATATTATTCACAAGGCACGGACTCACATCGTGACCAGGAGGGTGGTTTTCCCTGCAGGAGCCTCATGGCTTCAGAAGAGCTGATGCCTGTGGATTTCCCAGCCCAGAAAATGTGACTCTGCCATTTGTGGGAGGAGGGGCTTTGTCTGCTTGTTTCCCTGGCAACTGAAAACACTTGACAGAGATTTGAGTTTATACAAGACTGTGCAATCCGTGAAGTACTGTATATATCTTGGAGAAGCTGATAGAGGGTAGTTTGAAAACCAGTTGAGGGCATTTGTTTCAATATTAGATGTTTGATAATTCCTTGTTTAAAAAGGCAAGGAGATGCCTTACTGCTTTTTTAAAAGAAAACGGATACCTGTCCCAAGAAATCACGAGGCATGTTGTTTTTCTTCTTTCCTTGCATAAGAGTTTGTTTATATTCTTGTTCATTTACAGAGAAAGTAAAAACAATGAAGTACAAAGAACAATTACCCATTTGTTTCCTTGAAAATACCTAGGCACAGAAGTTATAAATGTTTAGGATATATATTTGTATGGCATAGTTCTATTAGTGTATATAATGGCAGATAACTTGTATGACACTATAGACCACTTTTTCCTCTCTTTATCACATGGAGTGAAGGATTGTGGCTTTTGCTTACAGCTTGGCATTCCCAATTCTAGACTGAGATACTTTCTAATTGCAAAGCATCACCACGAGCCATTTTCCTTTCAAGCTCCTGGTCAGGTGAGTCCATTAGTGGTACTTGAATTTGCTTTGTTTCGTGAAAACTGGGTATTAAATTTTCAGTGTAGTAGTATGTGTTGATGACTGGAGAGAGGGTAAGTAATATCAACAGAGAAGTTAAATTCTGTCTCTTTTCAGCCTGGATACTGAGTTTTCTAAGGATTGAAATGCATGCCAGTGGCTTAGATGGCTTTAAATAGTTGGGGGTTAGTGGCTGTTAGTGGGCTAGAAAACAATGCCTTCTGCTACCCTTTTCACACTCTTGGAAAGGTCTTTTTGCACAGGCAATTACTTGTGGTTGTTCCTGACATCATTGCTGCTAGGTCAGCACGTCTTGATGTTAACCATTTTTGAAATCTTCATGAAAATAACATTGAATGGTTACTTGCTTTATTTTGAGCATCTCTGAAGGAATTCTTAATTCACTGCAGAGTCTGCTCTCAAGTTGTTTATCAAATGCAGTTTTTAAATATTTTTCTCACAATTTGTTCCTAGATTTTGACAAGATTCCCTGATCAGGATCTCAAAGACCTAGTCAAGGACAAAGTTCCTGACAAAGTGCATGAAGCTATTTCTTCCTCATCTTCTGAAGAGAAGAAACTGGATCCAAACACTGGTCCTGATTGCAGCAGCAAGATGAGTTTACCACAAGGGGCTTTTCTTTTTAAGCTTGAAACAGTAGAAGAAATGGAAAGGAAACGTGATCAGGACAATGATTCCTCTATTCAAATGCTAAAAGATTTCTTAGAAGAGGAAAAGGAAGAAATGAGTCAGTATTTCTTACCACCGAAGTCCTTATTGCGCTATGCTTTCTTGTTAGACATTGTTAAACCTACCTGCCGCAGATCCACGTGCTTTACAAAAGGGTAAGCTGCAAAGAAGGTGTCTTACTGAAGTGTGTCCCGAAATTTTCAGTGTGTTTATGCTTGTGTGGCGTAAAAACAAGGAGAGCCATTTCATCAAAAAAACTCCAGGCTTCTGGAAAAAACCCACTTCCTTATGTAGTCTGCTCCCTGGTCCAGTGGAATGCCAGCATGAGAATCTCTCTGGCAGAACATCATGTGCCCACTCCAAAAAGGCATTCACAAAAGACAGTGCCATTTGTTGTTGACCTTCACAGAAGCTTAATTACCCCTGCGGAAATATGGTTCCAGTAGACTGCTATAGTACTGATTCATTAATGAATTTTTTTCTGTTGCTCAATGAATTTACGAAGTCTCATGCATGACAGATCCATTCCTCATTAAAACTGTCTCCACTGTACGTTTTATCGATTTCTTGGATTTTTCAGCTGTGGAGGTCAGAATAGCTGTGGATTGGCCATATGTCATAAAACCAGTTAAGTTGCTGCATTTCAAATCCTATTTGATGGTGCAGAACATCAGTGCTTTTCTGTCTGGTAGTTTTCCGATTTGTACTTTGCAATTTTGAGGCTGAGTGTTCTGAAACCCCACAGAAAACCGGTCAAGGGCTTTTCCACTGAATGCATTTGTGTTGGAAAATGCCAGTTGGAGTATTGGTGAGTTTTTCAAATTAGATTTTTTTTTTTTGAATTCTCAGGATGTTTCAACAAAATGGCTTAGTTGATGTGTTAAAGCTAATTATAATTTTTTTTTCTAATTAGTAGAAATTAGACTGCCAGGTTGACAGGATCCCTGAAGATTTTGTAATTTCAACTTTTTGACAATAAAAAAGCTGAGAGGAGAAAGCATTTCAAAAGTTCAAAATTTGTGCAACAGGAAAGCCCTTCCCCCAGCTCTCATTGACAGACACCCTGACTCTTGAGCTGTGGGGGAGTCTGTGTCTCATGGGATCTGTTTCTGAACTAGAATAGTCAAATAAAAACCTTAGGCCAGAATGGTTCCTTATGTATCTCACATACGCCTTAGGTGTTCTCAAAAATAAATTGGCCACTTGTGGTTTTGCTAGAATACATTATGGTAGTTCGTGGTCACGTTTATCAAAATCACACTGAAGGAGGCTCCTGAGTATTTAATATGAAGTCTTTGTATATAGTGGTGGGAAATCTGATATGGAACATGATTGTTGCCCTTCTACTGATGTGGAAGGAAGCAGGCTGGATAGCTGTGGTAATTCTTCTTGGCTCAAAACGTAAGAATCTAATTTACTGTCTTTGTTCCCATTTTTAAGAGCCTTTGGGAGGAAAGGTTTCCAACATGGCTCTCAAGTGAGGTCATATCACTTACAGCTCTTCATTAAGAAGAGGATGGTAATTACATCTCAGGCTTCATCCAGGTCACTTTCTGAAGGCAAGAATAAGCTGCTGCTGTATGTGTTTTATGTTTCTCTGAAGTGTGAGGTTTAGGAAAGAGGACCCTGAAAGGAGAGGGACAGCACTTCCAAGTAGTCGAGAGAATTCCTCTGCTGGGGTGCCTCTCTGGTGTCTCTCTTGTAGCAAGTCCTGCAGATCATCAGCTTTGACACTGAGAAAAATTTCTCTCAGTTCTGATTGGTTTTCAGATATTTCCAGCAAGGTTTGTGTGATAAGGATAATCTAGGTATGCCTTTCCCAGTCCTTGCTCATTTGGGGATCACAAACACCAGTATTTCAGCAGGGGGTTTTGCCTTTCTGCCTTTGTCATGCCAGTATGTCTTCTGAAAGGCTTTGGTGGAGTAGAGGGCAAAATGTATTGGCCTGTGATGCACAGGAGATTGACCAGATGATCCCATATTTCCTTCTGGCCTTAGACTCCTAGGCAATTGAAAATGCTTGCAGACTTCCTTGAGACTACAGATGCCATGGTTTCTCTTAGGAGTATGTTTGTGGTGACTGAAGTTGTGAGAGGAAATTGTCTGTTTTAAAGGACAGAACAAATGAAAAATACTGCTTTAGACAGCAAGAATTTACATGTCCAGAATGATTCTATGCTGTTGGCAAGAGAAGCAATGCCTTCTAAAATAGTGTAATATTAGTTACAAAAACTATCTCTAGCATTGTGTAAATTAACTTTTTGCTAGCCATAATATAGGACACAATATACCCAGAAATAATATATTATGTGTATGAAATTTAAAAGTTTTTTTTAAAGCTTACAGAAATGGAGGAGGAAAAAATACATCTTGAGTTGGATGAAAATTGAAGACTGTAATTTCTTAAGCCAACTTCTTTCATTATATCTGGTAGTAAAATGTCAGAAAATCAATGCATCTATTTTTACTGTGCCAGATATTCCCATATTCAATTATGTTCTGAGTCTGAGGTAGGAATGTTAATTTTCCTGTAGTCAGCAGCTAGAATAATAATAACAGTCCAGCTGACATTGCCTATCTGCCTACATTTATGTTAAAAAAACCAGCACATATTCCCCCAACCACCAAACCATTTCTTATACCGACTGGATGGGGGTTTTTTTGTGAGTAGTTCTGTATTCTAGTTATTTAGTGGAGTATTTTATATAACATGAATCCCATTAAAAGATTTTTTTCTCCAAATAAACCTCTAAAGTACCGCTTTGAAATTTAGCCTCATGTATTTATTTTGGCTCAGATATATTAATCTGAAATACAATCCAGTGCTATATAAGAAGATCATCAGGATTTCAGTGCTATGTGTATGATATTATTAAACTTGTGTTTTCAGAATGCAACTAATCAATTAAAGGTGATGTTATTTACACCACCGTTTGATACCGTATGTTTTTAATCTCCATCAGCACTTGGGGCCTTTTGTTCTGATCCTAAGGAAGATTTGCAAGCACTTTATTTGAAAATGAGCATTGCCCTCACTGGTGTTGGCAGAACCTACTCGTAAGCTTTTCCAACTGAAAACGAAATTCTCCATGTTGCACCAGGGTTGGTCACCGTGTCTGTGCTGAAGGGAGACTCTTGCTTTATTCATTGTGGAATTAGAAAGGCTGGAAACAGAAATTGTTCCAGTGCCTTGCTTCAGAATGGACCCCAAGTGGAGCAAAAGGCCTTTAACTGACATTACAGATGCACAGATTAAACTGGAGAATAGTGTCTTTTAATGGTTGCAGACAGATCACTCTAATGTGGGGGATCTTCCAAAGCTCTTCCACTCTGCAAGAGCCATCTGTTGACTTGACTCAGT
>BJBW01006266.1:0-33241 GCA_004320125.1 Scolopax mira
TGCCCTCCCTTCATCCAACCAACCAGTTATAACATTATAAAAAGCTATCAGATTGTTTCACTGTCCTTGTCATAGTCCAGCAAAAAAGAGAGGTGGATATAGTGACATACAAGAACAGCTTTCAGGAAATGCAGTCTATTTTATTTTTTTTTTTAAATCTTAGCCACTGCAGTTAAAAAAACAAACATGATACTTACAGTGTCTTTTGAAGCTGAAAATTTCAGTTAAACCTTTCACAATAGTATTCCAGTAAGAACTACCTACAAGAAAAGTAGAATATTTCTTTTTTCAAGGAAACTTTAAAGAATCCATGTTATTTTTAACTATCATTACATTTCCCTAAAGAGTTGTACCTTAAAAGAAAAATCTCCGACATTTTAAGGAAGCATGATCCATTCTCTCTTAGGCTTGTCTTCCTGAGCCTAAGTCATAGCTTGTTTACTCCCTGAGTGACTGTGAACAAATCCCACTGTGATCACTGCGGCTTTGCACAGGATTCAGTCAGTCTACCTAGACTGCTTTGCAAATAGTGCTTGAACAGCAGCCTCAAGACTTGTCCACCTATATGTTCATGGAGCACATCAGAACCACGGTCCTGGGGTTCTGGGCATAGGCAGAGGCTGAAGTTTCTGCCTAGACAGGCTAGCTGGCATTATAGCACTGCATAGTACTATGCATTTTTTAATTCATTAGCTTGGTACTAGACAGTCTGAAAAATTAAGTAAAATAAAATGACAAGAACATGTTCTGAAACAGCTATTATTTTTCTTATGCTGCTTTTAAATTATGCTTTTAAGCAAAAGAAATTTGTAATAAATGATTTTTTTTTTTATTATTTGTGAAAAAACCTCACTATTTTTAGGTTTTCTAGGGGTTTTGGGGGGTAGTTGTTTGGTTCATTTTTTTAAATGTTTTTTATTTATTCTTTCTCTATATTTAACCATTATTCCTTGACCTCAATGATCTATTGAAAAGTTTATCAAATCTGCTAAATCACCACAGCCTTTTCTAATGAAACAAGGTTTTCAGTCAGATACGTTCCAGCAAAATGATTTAACAACATGGCATTTAAAAACTGTTCACACAAGAAACCCCTATCCAATGGAAAACCAACATCATTATCTTCCCACTCACCCCTTTTCTGCCTTTGGTGGTGTCACGGGTGCTATCACTGCATTGTTATACAGTTCTGGTCTGAGTGGCTCACGCTCTGCAACTTGACACCAGTCAATACTGTTTTGAGACTGGGAACTTCTGCTAGCTCCATTTACGATAAAGAACTAAATCAGATGTCTGTCAGCAGTTGGAAAATCCATGGTCTAGTCCTAATAATTCACCTACATGTGCATATGAGGCTCTGGAAAAAGTCTTATGCAGAAGCTACAACAAAGTACTTCAGCGGACCATAGTTTCCCAACTAAACTGAAAAAGAAGTTAGGCTCTGAAATATAAACAATTCCGTAAAAATGAATGTGCGGGAATGTAATTCGTGTTCAAGTCAAATATGGAAGAATATTCATTTCAATCTTCATAGCTTATTCCTGCCTTGGTCTCTTGAGATGAGAATTCCTTCAGAGCTGCCAAATGATATGGAAATTAATTGCAACTACTTAAAAGGTAAGAAGTGCCACTGACCTAGGCTGGATTTGAACTTGAGCAGAGACGCTGAAAACAGATTCAAAGATATTCTATTATCAGCAATTACCTGAAACAACAAGTACCTGTGCTTATTATATGACTATTATGTATCTGTATATTAAATGTATTTATTTATTTATTCATTTGCTCTTTGGACTACAGAAAAGGCTATGTACATTTCTAGGATTTGTGAATAAATTGTAATGCAATATATCAAAATCTCAGCAAAATATTAAGATGAGCTTTTTGCAGTAGAACTATATATTGTGTGCTGACAAGTATCAGTTCTAATAAAATAAATCCCACTGAATGAAGTCTGGTAGATCCTAAATTATGTTTATTTTTCTAACAGTTTGTGGTGTCATCGAGTCTAATAACTGCAAATCCCATGTTTTACTGTGTGATTATCCCTCAGAAAAAAGGCAAAAGCAAAACCAAGGAACCTTCTCTTTTTCTAGGAGTCTGCTACTATTCTTGTCTTCCAGATCAATAGCTTCTCTTGCTGGAAAAAAAATTGAATAGAAAAGAAAATTGACAAACAGCTACCTCTTTCGACTGAGCAACTCACTGAGCTGACTGTTAGGCATGCTTTCTTGAAAATGTATATAGCCTTTATTCTGCAATTGGTTCTGCATGGACAGGTTCCACTTCTGTGTAGCACTCTGTTGGAATTTCTGTTGCTTTCTAGCATTTTAGAGATAATGGGCTCAGCCAAGGCCCATGAATTGGCTATCAGATTTGTAATTGCAAGATTGGGGATTTTATTGCTCCTTCTTTCACCCTCTATGTCTACATGTACATAAAGCTACTTGAAACAGTTGTAAGCCAGAAGGCTTATGTGCTGTGCTTTAGCACAACGACACAGACATTACTACAAGAGGCAAGCTGCAAAACTGGTGGAATAACTTGGAAAACACTCAAGTTGCTACAACACAGTAAAACCTGTGTTGCCATGGCCGTATAATTAGTCCCGTCTGACATAGCTAAAACATTGCATTTTCCCAGCAACTTTTTTTTTTTTCTTGAAATAAATATTTCAAGTTTAAACAATTGAAAGATGAAAATTCCAGAAATCTTTAAAGAAATATTAATACATACCAGGTAGTGACAATGCAATGAAAGCACATTTTGGGTTTTAATGCTCAGTAAGTTGCTGTCAAAGGGATTTCCAATAAAAGATGTCTTAAAAAAGCTGGTGAGGTTAAATATATGATGGATAATCATTGTCTATCTAAATAATTATTTTACAGATTATTTTCTTCCAGTAAATTTTCATAAGAATGATTCCACACCTTTACTTTCTTCAGAAAAAAATAGATACAGATTTCCAAATGACAGAAAAAAATTGTCTGCCATGTCTGTTATGATTTAATTTCAGTTTTGTCAAAAGTATAACAGAAATACTTTCAGTAGTGGAATTATAGAGGAGGGAATCATTACTTTAGGTCATAGTACTAGCCAGAGCTTAGGAACTCAAAACTTTTCACTTTCCTTTCTGTTTTTTTCTATCCTTGCTTTGAAAAGTCTCTGCCTATAGTAAGGACATATTTTTCATCACAATTCCATCTTGCTTTCTGCACTATACTTCATTGCAGAATATGTCCAAAGAAGAGTTCCAATATTTTTTTGGGGGGAGGGGGGTCAGCAGCAAAGAAAGTACTATTTTTTGAATGACTTTTAGGGTTACTCAAATGTTAGTGCTTGTACTAAGTTCTTGTGCATTTAGAGTTTTTGGACTCAGCCAATGACTCTAACAATCCATTTTAGCAGCCACAAACTAATGAAAAACAGGGCAGTCAGAATTACAACCTTTCACACATGTACATCTTCTATGCCAAAGGGATATAGGGAGGCAAATACATTACTATGGCAGCTCTCCATCATCAGAGAATTCCCTTTGACTGAAATAATCCTACAGTGCCTGTTAAAATGGTTTTATGCCTTTAATATACTGGAGAATTAAGACAAATGTGGGTCTGGAGATTTGGGACAGTAAAACCTCTCCAGATGGAAAAGCTTCTACAATTTATCAGCTTCTCTCAGGCAAGAAACTCTATTTTTTCAAGAAAAAAACGCCCAACAAACAAACAAAACACAACTAAGGGAAAAGAACAGCAGAAGGGGATAAATATTTCTGTTTTGATTTTTCATTTAAATCTTCATTTCACGTTTTCATTTTAGATGTGTGATTTAAAGCTTCAGTTCATTACAACAGGTGATTAGGGAGAAAGGTTTTTCTCAGAGATGCTCAGAATGGTTTGATCATCATTCCAATAATCATGAACTGATAGTGTTTGCTTACTCACAAAGAGAATATTTTGGCATTCACCTTGCTCTTAATTAAAAAAAAAAAAACAAAAGCAACTTCTTTGAACATAGGAATTAACACAGTAAGAATGGCAAAATAAGATGTTAGTTTGCATTGCTAGAAGTATCTAATATATATCAGATGCATCCTTGAATTGTTTTGAATAAATTGAAATTGGAATTTGAAACTTGAAAATTCTTCTCGTTTCTTCCATGGGATAAACCTACACTCCTCTGAGGAGTACAGAACTGAAATATAGTCACTTACATCCAAAGTTATTACAAATTAAATTTAGCAGGAGTCAGTGAGGTGGGAAATATACAAGGTATGGCATACATGCATGCATGTGTGTGAATGTAAATTCTTATTTTTCTATTTTACACTGTGATTCTGTCGGGAATCAATGCATATTGAAAATTATATGATTTGATAGAAGTTTTGGACAAATGTTGAATTCAATTCACCTTATAGACCAAAGTTCAAGATATTGTTTGTAGACAAAGAGAGAAATTCTACCACATGTTCATCTTTATTATTTAGAAGGAAGTTTCAAACTTCTTGGACTTAAAACCTATTTAGAATAATTTTAACAGATTTAAGTGGTGCCGTGATTTGTGTCAGTAAGATTTTTTATCTTACTGAATATTTATTAGAACATTCACTGTAAACCTAAAGTATATTTTAGAGAAACCATGTGTCAACAAAAAAAGAGAAAGGAAGTAAGCCCCTCCCATATTACTAGGGAGTCACCATATAGGCAAGTTGCTGCTCATCTTCACTGCTACTTCAATAAAGCTTCATTTTATAACATGTTGTCAGATTCCATCACTGCTTGGACCACACACTGAATGCAGCCTCTGTTGCTCTTATCAAGTTTTAGTTCAGGTAACAGTCACACTAGAGAAGCAATCATCACAGTAAAGACAGAGCAGCTGAGCCTTCAAACACACCACAAGCCTCCAAACAAAGCACTGCACAATCTCAGGACCTTAGACAAGTATACAGTGGTTTCTATCCACACCTTAACTTATAAATTGGAGTTAACGCAGGCAGCAGGTCAGGAAACATAGGCGTCTATATGTCCTGAATCACATGATACTTTTGAAATAAAGACAATCAAGACTCTTGGAACCAAAAAGAGCCTGACTGAGAACATACATATATAAGGAAAGATTGAAAGCTCTTTCCTTGATGTACTTACAATTTAAATGGAGGCAAATGCTGCAAGAGTAATCTTCAAACCTAAAAAAACTGTCTTTGTAGGGAATGTTACCTTACCTTGCTACAGAAATGCATGCACTTATGGATAATCAACTAACAATGTATATATAACTTCATCACTTTCCATTCATTTTTATACCACTGCTGTGGGTACTGTTGTGGGTTGATTATGATGGAAGGGTAACTTAGGCATATCTGTGATAGCTTTGCACTAAAAGTTGTCTAAGTACTAAATAACAAATCTGTAGTCCCTTTCAAATCACTGAAACTAGACTGAAACTAGTTTAACATTGGTTTGGATAAACTGACACCATGCTTCAAACATGGTGGTGCAGGCATATCCTTTATATGTAGTTCATGACCACAACCACTCTTATTGATCTGCTGAAAATTTGCTGAAAGCCTTGCGAAGGAGTTGAATGTTTCCAAATGAAATATGACCCCCTTACAAAGTTATGGATCAAAACTGTTAAGTTTAAAGGGCTTGAAATATTTCTTTCCAGATAAAGTACATACAGAAATATAGAAAAATCAGAGAAATTAAGTATGTGATGTACTTTGTTAAAAATGGACTAGCAAGAGTCATATAATATAAAAATATACTTCCAATCTTGTCAATACACTGAAATAAACTATAAAAAAAATTACTACAGTTATTCAGGTTTCTCTCCTACAGTGTTAACAAATACAGATTGATGCATTCTATTTCTTGTGATAAAAACAACTATAGTGGCTGCAATGGTCAATCGTTAAAGGCATCATTCATCAAGTTTGAATTCTAAGAGCCAGCTGCCTTTATATCTGGCAGAGAGATTCTGCAGCTTTGAGAGAGAAATGAGGACGTAGTCAGCAGGAGGAGTGGCAGCATCAAAGGGGAGATTGGTATACAATAGAATTAAAATATGCTTTAAAACTGTGGTCGCTGTTGTCCAGAAAGAGCAGTGGCAGCTGTGCTGCAGGTAGGTGAGAGGGAGAAATGATCTGCTCTCACCACAAAAACCCTGACAGGCATATTGCTTTCAGATTCATTCTTTTTTGAGAAAGACAAAAAGGGATGAAAGTGAAATGACTTTTCAGATGTCTTTCTTCAAGGAAATTTGGTTACAGTAATATTTGTTTTCCTCACAAATGAGTGTTGCCAGAGGGAAAGAAAGGGGCAGAAGGAAAAGAACAGACAAGTGGGAATATTACTGGCATCATCCATTCCTGTATGTTGGAGGTGTATCAGTGGAGAAATGCAATTATTTCAGTGGAGACATGGAATTTCAATGTGATTATAGAGCAAGCAAAATGTAGTTAATAACTATGCCAGATGGAGCTTCATCTGCTGGGGATTCGCTTTAGAAATTATTGGTAAATATGGGCTCTGTCTTTTTAAATTTAAAATTTTGGGAAATACTGACATCCAGTTTTGATGTTTTGCCAGGAGAAACAGTTATCTTGAGGGATAAAGGTGATAGGAATGTTAATTTGAGCAGAGACATCAAGAGCTATTTGCATGTTAATCAAGCCAGCATCAGCAAAGGCTCTAAATGCAGTGTATATCAGCTGAAGTTCTCACATAAACAAGAACAGGTTTCTGCCTCATGAATGCTTGAGTACAGAGCCGTACAGAAGTGAATAATTTTTGATATATAATCTTGGGCTAAGGCATTAACAAACGAGAGACGGATGAGTTGATGAGTAAAAGGTAGAACCAATCCTTATATTTGAATGTGTTTCTGGGAGCAAAAACATTTTACAGAAAAAAAAAACCAGTAAATAGTAAAACAGAAATTATTGAAAACAGCTTTTCTTGAAAATACACTATAGCAATAGATACTAGTATGCTGGCAGACACAGGAGCCAGGAAAATGTAAAAAAACCACAAAAGTCATTAAACAACTAATAGGGTTGGATTGTTCACTAGTTTCATACAGCACAAAATGTCATAAATCTACTGACTTCCACTCAGAGTGCCTGGGAAGAGCTGTGGAGCAGGGGAGGGTTAGATCGGACAATAGCAAAAATTTCTTCACCAAAAGGTTTATCAAGCACTGGAACAGGCTTCCTGAAGAGTGGTTGAGTCAACATCCCTGGAAGTGTTTAAGTGTTCCTAAGCGTAGACATGGCACTTAGGAACATGGTTTAGTGGTGGTCTTGGCAGTGTTAGGTTTATGTTTGGACTTGATGAACTTAAGGGTCATTTCCAACCTCAGTGATTATACAGTTCTAGTTTGCTTATACACATACCAATTTCCTGCAAATATTGTCATAAATTAGGTTTGTCATTGTTAGATTTGTTGTGACCCTTGGATCCTTGCTGTTGTCAATGCTTTACAAATGTTCCCCTGTTTCCAGGTTCCCCTGGAAATGTACCTCAGTGCAGCCCTGGGGATGGTTCATTATCTGGTGCCACAGGGAATTGCTACAACCACCCTGTGCAGCAACATATGATCTGAAATTAACTTATTTGGCATAACAGGTATATTGGGTGGATAATGATTCCTTTTCTAAAAACCACAAATGCATGCCCAAATCAGAGCCCAGCCCAACCAGTTCAAACTGGAACAAGGCGGACCCAGGTGAACAGGACATTTGCTGCAACCTGTTGACCTGTCAGGTCTGTACCTGGCAGCTTGGAGATGATGTGCAATGTATTCTCCTTGTGCTGCAGCTTCAACAAAGTGCTCAACAGTACATTTGGTGTGCTTACAGGAGGAGCTATTGGTTTATCTCTTCATTGTTTTATTAATTAGTCAGAACCAGTCATATGTATTCATTAACCACAGAGCCTCAAGTGAATCAACATTATTGTGGTTTTCATCATCTTGTGGCCCCTGTCAAAAACGTTACAAAAAAGAAAATGTTACTTTTGTTATCCAGCTCATTCCAGATTAATCTGGGCAGCCTGAGATGCACATCAGCAACCAGGTATCACACACCTGGGTGATGCCCCCAGGTAGGCTATATCCAGTGACAAGTGACCATGAAGAGACTGCAGGAAGTATTGCTTCCTCATCTAATGATCTATCAATGTCTCAGCAGGCCTGTACCTTAAAATAGGCACAAGCACCCTCATCCTACATCCTCGAGCATGCAAAGTATACTCTCATTTCCATGCCATACGCAATATGACGCTAGTGTTTTTCAGCTAAGTTGCACATCATTACTTCAGAAACTTCAGAAAACTGCATGCAAAGCAGTAATTTTGTCACAAAAGTCATAGGGGTTACACTGCAGGGTAACTATGTGCAGTGTGGATGCAGCTAGTTTGACTGAAGCAGCTGTGAAGTACAAGCCACTTTCTACCTCTCATCACCTAGATTAAGGCTCTCTCCTTGTGGCAGATGAGATTAGGGACGCAGAGATCGTTTATCACTTGTAAAGATCCAAATCACAAAAGAAAGTTTATATATCCATGAATAATAGTCCCACCAATTTTACATTGCTTGCTTTGGCAGATTATGTTTTTCTTTTTACTGAACTCTGCAAAAAAGAAAGATCACTCTGTGGTGTCTAAACATTGATAGAATTAGTAATTTAACAATTTAGCTAAAGATAATTCAAATTCCTACATGTGGTTCTAGATGAAAGCATTAGGAGGTGGTCTTTCTTCACAGTCATAAAGAACTAGCTATTTCTGCTGCAGATGAAAACTGAAAGGGCAGAACAATATAAAGGAAAAAAAAACTAGAAAGGAAAACAACAGCTGAATAGACAAGACTTTATATCAAAATAAAGAAATTAAAATGTTTAATATACATAGACAATGTTTTAGGACAGTGTATCTCAAAGCAAACCAGACCTGATGGACACCTACAAAAGTATATAGTACAGGAGAAAATTGTTCATCCATCATTGGTTTTATTTCTGAGGTGTGTGTGGGAACCTGGAATCTTTGAAAAAAAGATAGGATAAAATTTACTTGGTGTGATAGGTATAGTGGGTAAATAACAATTGTTCGTCTACAAAACACTATGTGGACATTGTATTTTTCTATTAGAAATATAAGATTCATATTGCTTAGAATTTCCTATGACTTTTGAACTCCATATTTATTTAATAGTTTCTCTCCATTTCTCATTGCACATGCGTAGGCATCCATGTCTATGTCTATATCAATATCTGTATTTATCAGAAATATCTGGAAGGAGAGTTTCTTCTTGTTGAAAAGAATAACTAAAACTAAGTCTATAATCACTTGGTTTTATACATGTTTTAAATACTGTTATTTTCCTGTCAATGATCTTGGGAACTATGATAATCCAGGTGTTTTGAAAGATACTATCAGTAGTATGGGGCTTCTACATGGCTTCCCTGGTTTAAAAAATTGAGTAAGATAGTAACTTTCTTCCTTCTACTAAAACTAATACCTAATTTCTTCATAAATATGAAGAGATATTAGGAGAAATGGGAATCTGTACAAGCTTATGAGCCAGTGAACACATATTTTCAGGTGTATTAAGACTTCAATACATGAACAGAAATTCTGTCAATATATAGATGTTAATAATAAATTTTTGGTTAGTTTAAAAGATTTTTAATTAGTTATTGATAGCTATTGGTGAGAGTCTAGGAGGGATATGCAATGCATCACAACATGCATACTCTGTCTCACTATGATAAAGTGGAGTCCTTTAGAAAATACATGAATGCAATTTGGTAAGCCATAATCAAGTGCAAATGTTCCCATAAATTAAGAAGAGATAATGATGGTCTGTAAATCAGTATTCTGAAACATTAAATATATATTTTTAAGACAAATAGTAGTAAAGAAAAAAAAGGTTCTTATTGACTACGATAAATAATTCATACTCCTATATCTTTCTTCATTTCTTTTTAATGTCTTATTCTCCCTTTACATAATCCAAAAATAGATTCTGTATCTTTTTGAAATATCTCAAACTTATTAAAAAGGGAGCCAAGAGAATTGATGATGCACATATCTGTAGAGAAGCATAATAAGTGTCTATTCCTGGGTACTGAGAGAAGTGAATATAGATGCCTTAGGGAAAAATGTATGAAAAAGGAGTTACAAATCTGAATGCTGCTAGTTTGCAGATTTAGGATACTTTCAGTAAAAAAAAAAAAACAAACCACAATCCTATACACTAATATTTCTGTTACAAGAAAAAAGAAGTTCAGATAACGCTGGGATTTTGAGCCAGACTGAGACATAAATCTAGGCCATATGCCAAATTTTACTTCTTTACATATTGACCAAAAAGTAGATAGTGTCTCTACTTGTGCATTTCTTAACTCTCAATGCTTCATTTAAAATAGCTTGTCAATATCTAGTATAGTGTACCTTGGGTCTTGAGAGCACGAGTCAATGAGACTGGAGATTTTTGTTCCCAGCCTTCATCCAGACAATGTTGTCAAAAAGCACATCTGTATATACAAAAGGAAACACCTCCTCCTATTGTGTGCCCATAATATAGATATAATTAAACACAAATATCTTGAAATGACACAGAATATAAACAGGAAACTACAAAGACTAAGTATGAATCTAGGAAGGATGAAATGCATGTGAAGCACTTTTGTCGAAACAGATTAGTGAGTATTGACATAGATGACAGTTGAGGTAAGGCTGCATTGTGATGTTTTGTGTCCTTATCCCAGAAGTTTCCAAATTGACTATAGATATACACGACTTACATTCACTCCATCTCTTAACACAGCTGGATGAATGGTGTTAAAACCAACTTTCTGGACCTTTTGAAGGTTTCCAAGTGAGTAACTCCCTTCCAGCGATCAGTTTCTTCAAGCCATTCTGGCTTTGCTAAGAGTGGTGAACTCACTCATGAGAAGTCTCAAGTGCATGGTGATAAAACACTTCAAGAACTGTGTGTGTCACATCTGCCCACTCCTTCACATCAGGAAGGAAAGGAAAAGGGCTTATATTCAAAGATACAGAAAGAATTAATAGTGCTTTCTTGTACCTTTAAATTTTCTACCTGTAATAAGCTACACAGATAGGGCTGTAAAAGTACTGTGCATATTGAATGACAATTAGGTCAGAACAAACATGTTAGAAAAGATAAAAATATTTACAGGTGGTAATTATTATCCCCTTTTCTCATTCCAATTTCTAATTTCCCATTCTATTTTTCTAACTCCTGTTTTTCATAGTTTTGTGGGTTGGCTTTTATCTCTGCATTTCATGAAACCTTCTAACAATTAAACCACATTTTCACCACCTGGAAAACCTTGAACTAAGTAAAATATTTTAGCTAGTATTTCTGAGTATATGGTACTGCTAACTCCCTCTTCAGATCAGGCAATCAGAGAAATGAGCCACACTTTTTCCCCAAAGTGATATGCACTGTATTCTTAGAATATAGTGCCCAGGGCATATATACTTGCTAATCACATAGCCGTAGCATTCAATTCATAGATTAAAAGGAATGGAAGTCTTTGACAGAGAAAACAGCAGTAAAGAATAAATGAGAAGAAAAATTTACGAAAGATCGCTTTTATAAAGCAGACGATTTTCTTCTTGTTTCTGCATTCCTCGGCTTTGAAATTTGGTACTTATGAATAGCCTTGGAATCACTGTTTGAGAATGGAGAGTTAATCCAAAACTATTCAGGCATTAAATAAGTCTCCAACCCTGTTAATGTTTCTACATGTGCAGTATTTCAAGGCTGGAGACTAAATATATTGGAGAAGATATTTAAACATTCACAAATTTATAGGTATACCAAAGAAGGTACAAAAGTGAAAATATGCATATTAACATGTCAGTTTGATGATTTATATAAAGACTAAGATTTCAGAATGTGCAAAGAAATTATGAGTGAAACCTCATTTGCTTGGATGTTATGACAGAAAAAAAGTGAAATATTTACAAAATTAAGTGGAAAATTGGTGTTTAATTTTGTATTGTACTATACTAATATGAGGTCATTTACTGAGGATAAAAAAAAAATAAAATACTTCAAGGAAAGTCAAAACAGTCCAGACCTAATTCTGCAGACCCTAACTGAATTTTGGTGAATCTCTTTAGGTGGGCTAACAGTGACCAGTCAGCCTTCAGGAAAGGGGACCTTGTTTCTTTTCTTTTCAGTATGTCAATATTTATGTGAAAAAGAAGAGACCGATAGCTGCATACTTCATAATGAGTTTTACGTGTTGGTGCTAACCACAATCGAGGAGCCAACAAAGAAAGGAGCCAAGCTGGACCTTGTCCTTACTAACAAGGAGGGGATGGTGGAGAATGTCAAGTTCAAGAGTAGCCTTGGCTGCAGTGGACATGAAATGGTGGAGTTCAAGATTCATAGGGCAGTGAGGAGGGTTGCAGCAATCTCACTGACCTGGACTTCAGAAGAGCAGACTTTGGTATCCTGAGAGATCTGATTGGGAGGATAGCATAGGAAAAAGAAATGGAGGGGAGAGGGCTGGTTGGTATTCAAGGATCATCTCCTCCAAGCTCAGCAGAGGTGCATCCCAAAAAAGAAGAAATCATGTGAAATAGCCAGCAGGCCTGCATGGATGAATAAGGAACTGCTGGACAAGGTCAGGAACAAAAAGGAGGCCTATAGAGGGTAGCAGGGACAGGTAGAATGGGTAGAATACATAGAAACTGTCTGAGTGGTCAGGTCTGAGAGATCAGGCAAGCAAAAACCCAAGCAGAACAAAATCTGAGGTCTGAGAGATCAGGCAAGCAAAAACCCAAGCAGAACATCAAAGACAATAAGAAAATCTTCTACAGATATGACAGGGACAAAAGCAAGATGAGGGAACTTGTGGGCCCTCTCTGGAAGAAAGCGAGAGACCTGGCCACCCACGATATGGATACGGCTGAGCTACTGAACAGCTTCTTTGCTTCAATCTTCACCGGAAAGGGCTCAAACCATACTACCCAAGTCACAGAAGGCAAAAACAGGGGCTCTGCAAACGAAGAACTGCCCACAGTACGAAAAGATCAGGTTCAAAACCTCTTAAGGAACCTGAAGGTGCATAAGTCCATGGGACTCTATGAAATCTATCCACAGGTCCTGAGGGAGCTGGCGAATGAAGTTGCTAAGCCACTTTCCATCATATCTGAGAAATCACAGCAGTCTGGCGAAGCTCCTGCAGACTGGAAAAATGGGAACATGACCTTGATATTCAAAAAAGAGAAAAAAGAAGACCCTGGGAACTATAGGCCAGTCGGTCTCACCTCTGTGCCTGGCAAGATTATGGAGCAGATCTTCCTGGAATCTCTGCTATGGCACATGGAAAATAAAGAAGTGACTGGAGACAGCCAACAAAGTTTCACCAAGGGCAAATTGTGCCTGACAAATTTGGTGGCCTTTTATGATACAGCCACACACTTGGTGGACAAGGTCAGAGCAACAGATGTTGTCTACCCGGATTTGTGCAAAGCATTCAACACTGTCCCATACAACATCCTGGTCTCAAAATTGGAAACTCATGGATTTGATGGATGGACTGCTCGGTGGATAAAGAGCTGGTTGGCTGGCCACATTCAAAGGGTTGTGGTCAATGGCTCAATGACAGCCAGTGACGAGTTGTATTCCTCAGGGGTCCGTACTGCGACCAGTGCTGTTCAACATCTTTTTGCAGACACAGACAGTGGGATAGAATGTACCTCAGCAAGTTTGCCAATGACACAAAGCTTGGTGGTATGATTAACAAACTGGAGGGAAGATGTGCCATCCAGAGGGACCTGGACAGGCTTAAGAGGTGGGCTCATGAAAATTGCATGAAGTTTAACCAAGCCAAGTGCAGGGTCCTGTACCTGGAACTTGGCAATTCCAGGCACAAATACAGGTTGAGTGGAGAATGGCTAGAAAGCAGCTCTGAGGAGAAGGACTTGGAAGTGCTTGTGGATGAGAAGCTTAACATGAGCCGGCAATGTACACTGGCAGCCCAGAGAGCCAACTGTGTCCTGGGCTGCATCAAGAGGAGCGTGGCCAGCAGGTCATAGGAGGTGATTCTGCCCCTCTACTCTGTGCTCGTGAGACCCCACCTGGAGTACTGTGTCCAGTTTTGGAGTCCTCAACACAGGAAGGACATGGATCTGTTGGAATGGGTTCAACAGAGGGCCAAAAAGACGATCAGAGGGATGAAGCACCTCTCCTGTGAGGACAGGCTGAGAGAGCTGGGGTTGTTCACCCAAAGAGGATAAGGCTGCATGGAGACCTTCTAGCGGCTTTTCACCATCTGAAGGGAGCATGCAGGAAAACTGAAGAGGGACCTTTTGTCAGGAAGTGTAGTGAAAGGACAAGGGGTAATGGTTTTAAATTGGAAGAGGGGAGATTTAGATTAGATATTAGAAAGAAATTCTTTACAGTGAGGGTGTTGAGACACTGGAATGGTTTGCCCAGGGAAGTCATGGGTGCCCCATCCCTGGAAGTGTTCAAGGCCAGGCTGGATGGGGCTTTGAGCAACCTGCTCTGGTGGGAGGTGTCCCTGCCTATGTCAGGGGGGCTTGGAACTAGATGGTCTTTAAGGTACCTTCCTACCGAAACCATTCTAGGATTCTATGATTCTATGTGAAGCTGCCAAAGGAAAGAAAGTAGATGTTTAGCCCACACCTGTGAGAGGCAGCGTTTCACTCCTGGCTCAGCACAGGCTCCACTGTTGAACAGCCAGCTGCTTGCCAGCAAGACACAGCCCATCTAGCTCCGCCTTTCACTACTTCCTAAGTTCTTTTGAGCCTTATAAGCATTAAAGCAAGTCTTATACTGATAATAAAGGTTAAGGCAATCATCTCTTTCCCTTTGTAGACAAGGTCTTGAAAACTGCCTTTGCAATCTCTCACTTTTGTGCCAAACAGAAAGATTTCTGCAACCTGCAATTTCTTTTGGTTTAAATAGTGTTTATCCAATGGAAACTCATGTATACAGTAGGTAAGTAAACATTTGCTGCACTTTGAATAAGAGCTTGCTTCCCTTTTTGTTTTGCTGCTGGTATTCCTTAACAAAAGTACTTCTTAAAATATGCATAGAAATAGAAACAAGGTAAAAGTGCCTAATTCATTTCAGCTCCCATTGAACCATAAAACAAATTAATTCTTACTCATACTGCTTTATGGGTACTCATAGTCCCTACTGAGAGAAGGATGGAGGAGCCTCCATTTGGACAGAGCTGTATTATTCCTAATTACTTTTCACATGTATTGAGATTGTAAAATCCCTTTGGGAATAGCTTTTAAAAAATTAGGAAAATCTAAATAAATGTCCAAAGAAGAGTCAACTCAATCCCAAATGATTTGTAACATTTAACTTAAATTTTGCAAATCACACGTGTTTGACAAGAGGATTTTTTTTGTTGGTTTGGTTTGAGTTTTTTATGTGATATGTATGACTTTTCAAGAGCTTTTCCCACAATTTGTGTCAACACAAACACTATGCTTTTGTTCTCTGACTTTCCCTTTAGCATATTGTTCTTTTCTTTCTTCCGCTCCTGAACCATGGGTTATTTTTAGAACCTCATCATGAACACCAAGCACCAAGCTCCAGTTAAAGTATAAGGAGTAAACCAAGTAAAGAGTAAGGATAAATAATTTTACCTATATTAAGGATAAATATGAGGGATAGGATTGTCAGATCATCATCTGACTAAGCTCCACTGAAATGAACTACAGTGTTTTAAATTATTGCCATATGTATGACTTAATAATGAATGTTAATCACTGTTCCATTATTCACCTTAAACAGCGGTTGAATGTTACTTTATAAATGTTGCAAAGTTAGCAGTGTCTACTGCTTTTTGAACACTTCAACTCTAATCCGTCTTGCTCTAAACCTTAGTCTTCCTTGCAAGCTTTGGAAAATCATATTCTGTACAGTTAGATAGAAAATCAAGTGTGATTTCTATCCGTAGGAAGATGGATTGGATATTAAACTATACCAATTTTGTCCCCACAGGTAAAGAATCTGACTAATTTATTTAAGGTGGTAGAATTTTCTCCAGCATGCCAATTTTGTACATTTTTCTTTAGTATTCTTAAGAACCACATGAAGGTAGAAAAGGAATCAAAGGAGTCCTAACTAACTCTCTGCTTAAGAATGACTGCAGGAGATTAGTATTCCTTTTTCAGAATTTATTTATGCATTGTGTCAAGGTGAAAAATGGAAAGAATGACCTAATTTTCTCTGGTACACTTCAGAAGTCAGACAATAGTCACATCTACTTAATACCACTTTTTGAGGTCCTTAGTCAGTTCTAATTTAGTTAGAGGTATCATTGCGTTAGCATTTACTTAAGACTGCAGGTGGGAGTATCTAACTGAATCCAGCCAAGTTGCACAGGACTTCACAGCTTTCTCCACTTATATTACACTAAGCTGATGATAAGTTCACACTCACATTACTGTGGTTATGAAGTATGATAAAACCAGAGACTAAGCCCAAAGAAAATCTAATGCAGTGAATAAAATCCTCTTCTATAAATGTAACCACATTCACAAATAAAACCACAAGACAATTCTTGGAGGTGTTCAAGACCAGGATGGATGGTGCTTTGAGCAACCTGGTCTAGTGGGAGGTGTCCCTGCATGATTCTATGATTCAATTTAATATTTTTTGATTTAAACTTGATTTAAACTACATTAATGGATAAGTCTTTTCCCATTATAATCCCAGACTCCATGGGAAACAGGTAGCTCTATGCTTTTGCTATACTGGTAAAGATTCTTAAATGTAGATAAAGTTTATGTGAAAACCAATAAAGTGCCTTGCCTTTTTTCATTACCTTGTACATACATGCATGCAAAATTTACAAACTGTTCTCTTAATTTATTTGCCAAGATGTTTTTGGTAGCAGGAAATAAACTTGAGGACTCTTTTTAAAATAAAAATATAGTAGTGCATATTGTTCCCAATATATGTTGTCAGCTTTGTAAAACAGACATCAGAATAAAGACATAAAGTATTTCATAATCTTAACATGTACATTTGATAGATATTGTTGTATTTTGGGTCATTTCTATTCTGATGTCTCCTTTGATTATTTCTGTTTCTTAATTTTATGCTGGTTTTAGTTCCCAGTTTAGTCCCATTTGACACTTAAGTCAAATGAGTCTTCAAGTCAGAGTTCTGTTTTGCCTGAAAATTTAAGACAAATATTGTTTAGATTGTGAAATAGCCATTTATTTCTTCCTGACCTGATAGTTCAATGGTAATGCTCTTCCATATTTGCCACACTGCTCCTTCTGCTTTTCTGTTTTAGGGAATCTAATGTCACAGAACTTGCAATAAACAACAAAAACCTGTGAAAACTTTTTTTTTTTTTCCATTTTGACAGTGCTTAAACACTGGAACAGGTTGCCCAGATGTGTTATGGAGTCTTGGAAATATTAAAAACTTGAGTGGACATGGCCTTGAGCACCCTGTTGTACTTGACCCTCATCTCAGCAGGTGGTGGGACAAGATGATCTGCAGAGGTGCCTTCCATCCCCCAATTTTGTTACTGTATATGAACCAGGCAATTATAGGCCATTCATCCTGCACTCTAGCTCTAGCCAAAATAATGGGAATGCTGATAGAGGATTCAAGAAAGTGTTAAAAGATGCAAATATAATTCGTGATAATGTAGCTTTCTGCCAGCAATCAAGTGGGAGAGACACAGAATAGATTTTTACTGAAAGGCATCACTATAAAAAAAATTAGTTGGAGACCTCTACACATGAACCTGAGAAAATGAAAAAAAGTTTTCTTGCACAAAATGAACTAAGCTTTTATGCCTCACAAGTATTAATTGAAAGGTTATCAAAGAATATCTTCAATGAAACAGAAGAAAAAAACTCTAAGAAGGTATAAGACAGGGTAATATTTGATTCTTACATCTATAATAATGCACAGTCTCTTCAACTGGGAATGCAATGTGGAGTCTGACTAGCCATTTTGCCCCTCCCACAGAGATCTCCATTCACTACTGGTAAATTTTATGTTTTATTGAGCAAGTAGGCTCAGCATTTACTAAGCTGGACTGTTGTTCTGAGTTGTTGACAGCTTCTCATTTCCCTCAGGGCACCAGCAGTTATGTCTCACCCTGCTCCTTATATTGCTAACCAGTCCTACTGCCATCCCTTGCACTGTGCCATCTCACGGTACTTTTTTCCAATGCTTACTTCAGTTTATGAAAAGTAACATAGAGAACTAAACTGACTCTTTCAGTCACAGGAAACATACCCGAATTCCTTTCTCACTCAAATCATATTAAACTCTTAAATAGCTTCTCATTTTGTCATACCCCTCAAATACTTTCTTTCCTACTCGTGCTCTTTCATGTTTTTGACCCATGCTAGTTGGAGTAAGGAAGAACTGTACAGTTGGGGTGCTGCATGTTGTCAGACTTAAAGAGCAATGAAGAAGATAAAGGAGTCTGTCCTCATGAACATACAGTCTTCCTCTTGGGTAAGCAGAAGATTGATGTCAATTTGGCTTCCTCTGCAAGATTTTAATGACAAACTGTTTTCCTTCTGCTCATTATACCACCAGTGTTATATGGTTTTAAGATAGAGATGGGATACAGAAGAGAGATGAGAGCATGTCCCTTGTAGAATACCTTATATTTATGCTGAAGAAAATAAGAACATGTCCAACTTCAGTACAGTCAGTCTTTCCTGGAGAAATGTGATCAGAGTCATGTAGCTTAGAGTCTAAAGTGTCTTGTTCAATTTTGTCATAATTTAAGATAATAATCCATCTACAGCTAATATTATAAGATAAATTTTATTTACATTACAGTTCCTTAATTTTAAACTACAGCATTATCAAAATAAAATACAGAATTAGTACAATAATGCTGCTACTTGAAATATTTTTAAATGGTTTTAATTGACAAACAGATTAAAATCCATATTTTGAAAAAATGAATCTAAGATCTGTGTTACAGTAGCCCTATGAATACCAGCTGATATCGGGGCTAGATTGTACTAAAAACCATGCCCATACTGTCACAAATCAACATTAGAAAAGAAAGAGAAACGGGATCCAAAAATAATGTATATTGATGCACACATAGCCATAAGTAGAAAATAAAACTATTAATATTCTTTGTAAAATTTAAAATATGACAAATAAATTCAGAAAAGGATGAAATATTATTATTAATAGCTCAGCAAAGATTTCCCTTCATTATGCAGGTGCAGTCCAAAAATAAACCTAGAACTATATTACAGGAAGAATAAGCTCAAAGGTAACATATGAATATTTTGTATAAAACAACAGGGATGCCTCATTCAGAATATTTTATACCCATAACACAATACCCTTCTCTCAGAAGCAAGTTGCTTAGAGACAATGCAAAGGTCTGGAAAAACAAACAACTTGCATATAAGAAGAGATTGAAAATCCTGTGATACTTTACCTTAGAAGGGAGATAATTAATAGGAATAATATTAAAATAAATAAAATAGTGAAAAAATCTATATAGCAGTTCCTATTTTAAAAAACTAGAAAGGAGTGATTCAATTTAACTGAAATTATTCAACTTAAAATGAAGACAAAGGCACAATTTTATTCATTTATTGTGTTTCAGCCACAGAATATCTCCCCACCAATATTTGAGGAGACTCATGTAGACACAATGTTTCTACTGAAACTAAAACTATCCATTCCTGTTTTAAGTAATCATAACTTTGGAAAGGTTATTAAAGCTCCTGCTTTGGAGGAGCTGAAGGCTGTCCTTGGAAAATAGATACCTGGATGCTATCTAGAGATTGGATTTCTCTACATTGGCACGACCCTGGGCTTAAAAAGTTTGTGTGAATTTTATAATGATGGTCACTCTTAGAAATAGGACCTAGGATTTCAGCATATTTTGTCTTGAGCAGCATGCCATTTTCTAAATATCTCCATGACTATATGAGTCTATTTCGCTTGGTGACCAAAAAGAGAAAGGAGAGGGGTGGTGCGTTATCCATTTATAGATAGAGCACTGCTTCACAATAAACTCATCACAGAAAATATTTCAAAACTCTTTTTTTTTTTTTTTCAGAAAAAGAAAAGATTTCAGCTACCACTTTATACATTAAATAAGCACTGTGAATACTGTAAGAACAATGAAAAGGTTTCATTTTTGAAAACTAGTAACTCTCTGGAACAGGGACTCTCTCCAAATACATACACAAAGCTTTTGTTAATGGTAATCATAGCTGCTATTATAGCGTTAATTAGTTATAAAGCAAAATACATACTTTGAGCAAACCAATATTTTTCTTATTGAAATACTGGTGACAATTATTTACAATGCAATAATAACTTTCTCATATCTAACGAATACTGCCATACAACTTCATGACACTCATGAGTCATGATACTCAATCTCTTCCTAAAAGTGTTTTTAAGGCTGTTTTGTAACTTTGTTAGTAATTTTACTTCTGGTCAGCTGCACCCTAGTGTATTTCACGATTTACAGGTCTAGTTCCTGAAATAAACAAGTAGAGATCCTAGACCATATGTTTTGTGCATTTTCTTGGGGGAGGAGAAAAAAACTTCTAAAATTTTATTAAAAATTAACAGGGCTACTGTTATCTTTCGTGGAAATGTAATTAACTTCTGGGAAAATACAAATAAATAAATATTATATAATTTTTCCCTTAAGGAAGCAAGTTACTTTATCTTGGAACATTTTTCCTGCTCCAGTTCCTAGCAAACCTCAAAAACACATCTTGTGATCTTCCACTTACTCTTTAAAGTCAATTTCTGAAGTTGTCATCAGGGCTCTTTCTGTCCATGTTTACAGAGTGGCTTTAAATAGTATAAGATTTGAAATGTGATGCTAAGAATTCTTTATCCTCAACATTACCATACAAAGGAGCTCAAGTCTGAACATAATCAGATCCACCTTGGCTTGACAGGAAAGCTTTCATCCTGGAAATGACAAACAATGAGGGGGAAAACAATCAATTCTCCCCATTTCCAAACACCCTAGATAGACCAGTTGTATTTCTTGTGTGTCTGCTGTTAATGTAACAAACCTGGTAATCGACCTCTTCAGGCTGAATGGGTGTCATCACTCATCCAGTTTAAAACTTTAAGTTATTTGAAATTAAAAGGGAATTCTTTGAATGAACAACATGTGTTACAAAGTACCACATAGTACAAAGACTATGTCTTGAATCTTTTCATCCTGGTTAGTTACAGACTTCCATGATGGAGCTATAAGCTTTTCAAGCTTAGTTCTGTGGGACTAGGCTTTTATCCAACTATTTTGACTCCACATACCCTGAAACTGAAAAGAAATACTTGCATAAATCTCTGTATATATAATTTTACCCAAGGACTATTTATTTTGTAAACTCAATTTTTTTTTTGGAGGGCAAAATCTAACTGGTATGCAATTCATTAACATGTTTCTCATCTATTGAATTGATGATTGCTACCCATTTATGGAAACTCAAATGTCCTTCTGTGATTAATTTTAATAGGAAGATTGTGTCACTGCCTGTCTTGCTGAAGTCATATTAGGTGCTGTCTGCCCTCATGCTGCCTCTCTAATATCTGTAACACAAAAAAATTCCTATTGGAAATAGTTTTAATAAACTAATATTTTTAGTGTGAAATAGTGGCTTGTAGCAGGAAGCATAGTCAGCATCATCTGGTCAGTCAGACTATAGAACACAATTGTCATCTAAGAATTTATCTTTTGATGAAGCAGAAAGAAGAAGTACATAATGTATAAGCCCCATAAAAACGTAAAGCCAACTCTTTGATTCAGATACACACTGAACTCTAATTTCTGCCAGCTACTTGTGTAGCTGGATTAATTATTTCACCACTGTGATATTCAGGTTGCTTATATAATGTCTGAAAATCTTATTTAATAATAGAAGCTGTTTAGATCTGTTTTAAAATTGTAGAATTCTATCTCAATAGGTCTTGTTAATGTCAGTCTTAACATATTTGCCTGGCAATAAAAAGCAAATGAAAATGGGAAAATCTACAGGACACCAGGCCTTCTGGGAAGAGGAGGGGCATGCCTTACGCAAAGGGGAAGAAGAATATTGGGGCAAGAGCTAGCAGGGTTCATTAAAAGGGCTTTAAACTAGGTTTGAAGGGGGATGGGGATGGGACTAGAATTACCAAAGAGGAGCCTGGGAGTAGATTACCAGTGCTGATTGGTAAAAGCAATAGTAAGGTCTTGCGGCCTATCGCCTCAGAAATGGAGGATGGTAACCCATGTGGTAGTGATGACATCAGGGATGGTGATAAATCAGCAACCACAGAAGGATCTAAGCATGGTCAGGAGGCTATTGGGACTCAGCCCCCAGAAAAAGAAAGTGGCAGGAAAATTATCCCAGCTTAAGTGCTTTTACACAAATGCACGCAGAATGGGCAACAAACAGGAGGAGCTGGAGGCCATTGTACAGCAGGAAAACTGTGATATTGTTGCCATCACAGAAACGTGGTGGGAAGACCTACACAACTGGAGTGTTGTTATCAATGGCTAACAACTCTCCAGAAGGGATAGACAAGGAAGGAGAGGTGGTGGGGTGGCCCTTTATGTTAGAGACACATTTGAATGTATAGAACTTAATACGGAAATGACAAGGTAGAGTGTTTATGGGTTAGAATCAAGAGGAAGGTCAGATATTGTGGTGGGAGTTTATTACAGACCCCCAAACCAGGATGTAGTAGTTGATGAAATATTCTATCAGCAACTGGCAGAGGTCTCACAATCACTCACCCTTGTTCCTGTGGGGGACTTCAACTTCCCAGATATCTGCTGGAAATACAACCCAGCAGAGAGGGTGAACAGTCCTGGAGGTTCCTAGAGTGTGTGTAAGAAAACTTCCTAACACAGCTGGTGAGCAAACCAACCAGGGAAAACGCCCTGCTAGACCTGCTGCTTGTTCACAGAGAAGGTCTCGTAGGGGATGTAAAGGTTGAAGGTCATCTTGGGCAGAGTCACCACGAAATCATAGAGTTTTCAATTCTTGGAGAAACAAGACAGAGAGCCTGCAGAATGGCCAACTTGGTCTTCTGAAAGGCAGACTTTAACCTGTTTAGGAGCATGGTTGAGAGTGTCCCTTGGAAGACAGTCCTGAAGGGCAAAGGTGCCCAGGAAGGCTGGTCAAACTTCAAGGAGAAACTCTGAAAAGCACAAGATAAAGCCATCCCCAGCTCCTGCAAAACAAACTGGCAGAGAAGAAGGCCATCTTGGCTAAATAGAGAGCTTTGGCTGGACCTCAGGGAGAAAAGGAAGGTCTACAGTCTCTGGAAAAGCGAGTCAGTTACTTAAGAACAATATCAAGCTGTAGCAAAGGTATGCCATGGAAAAATTAGAATGGCAAAATCCAAGGAGAATTTAACTTGGCAACAACAGTTAAAAATAATAATAAAAGCTTTTTTCAATATATCAATAAAAAAAGGGAGGCTAGGGAAAATGTGGGCCCGCTAATAAATGAGGTGGGTGCCTTGTTGGTGGAAGACACAGAGAACGCAGATTTGCTGAATGGCTTTGCTTCAGTCTTCACTGACAAAGCTGCCCCTCATGAATCCCAGACCCTGGAGACAAGGGAAGTGCCTGACGACTGGAGGAAGGCAAATATTGCACCAGTCCACAAAAAGGGCAAGAAGGACCCAGGGAACTACAGGCCAATTACTCTCACCTCTGTCCCAGGGAAAATAATGGAGTGGTTCATGCTGGACATCATCTCCAAGCAGATTGAAGATTAAGAAGTTATCAGTATTGGTCAACACAGATTTACCAAGGGGAAATCCTGTTTAACCAATTTGATAGCCTTCTATGATATTGTAACTGGTTGATTAGATGAAGGGAGAGAAGCAGATGTCCTCTAACTTGACTTCAGCAAGGCTTTTGACACTGTCTCCCATGACATCTTCATTAGCATATTAAGGAAGTGTGGGGTAGGTGAGGGAGGTAGATTGAGTCCTGGTTGTGTGACAGGACTCAGAGGGTACTAATTAATGGAGCGGGGTCAAGTTGGAGGCCTGTGACCAGTGGTGTGCCTCAGGGGTCAATACTAGGCCCAGTCCAGTTCAGAATATTCATAAATGACCTGGGCGAGGGGACAGAGCGTATCCTCAGCAAGTTTGCTAATGATACCTAATTAGGAGGGCTGGCTGACAATCCAGAGGGCTGTGCCACCATCCAGTGGCTGGAAAGCTGTGCAGAGAAGAACCTCATGAGGTTCAACAAGGACAAACGTAGTGTCCTGCACCTGAGGATAAAGAACCCCAAACACCAATACAGGTTAGGGATGCAAATCTTCAGGTAAGCACTACTGAGGAGAAGGATCTGGGAGTCCTGGTAGATAGATAGCACACTTTCCGTGTGCCAGCAATGTGCCCTTGTCGCCAAGAGGGCCAATGGGATCCTGGGCTGCATAGAGAAGAGTATGGCCAGTAAATCGAGGGAGGTCATTCTCCCTCTCTACTCTACACTGGTGAGGCCACAACTGGAATACTGAATCCAGGCCTCCCAGTTCAAGATGGACAGGGAACTACTGGAGAGAGTCCAGCATAGGACAATGATTATTAAGGGATTGGAGCACCTTCCTTAAGAAGAAAGGCTCAAGGAGATGGAACTCTTTAGCCTGGACAAGGAAGGCTGAGGGGAGACATTATTTATAAATCTCTGTAGGATGGGTTAAAGGTCATTGGAGACAGACTCTTTTCAGTGGTTTCCAGTGATAGGACAAGGGGCAATGGGCTCAAGCTGGAACATAAGAAGTTCCATTTAATTTTGAGGAAAAACTTCTTACAGTGAGGCTGACAGATCACTGGAACAGGCTGCCCAGGGAGGTCATGGAGTTCCCTTCTCTGGAGATCTTCAAGACCCGCCTAGATGCAGTCCTGAGTGCTCTAGGCATTCCTGCTTTAGCAGGGGGTTGGACTAGATGATCTCTAGAGGTCCCTTCCAACTTTGAAAATTCCATGAAAATGTCATAGTAAATACAAATATTACATTATATACAAAATAGTCTGAATAAGAAAATGTATACATTAAAATATTAAAATATAATATGGTTTAGGATTCTCCCTTGTAATTTCTCACAAGGAGTAACTGATATGATAAAATATTTTTTGCCCAAATTATTGTTCATTCTAAAACATATAGAGTCTTTAAGGCATGTAGTCCACTAAAAAATCCCCGTGAAAGCACAGATTCTAAACAGAAGCAAATGTAAACCAAAAATCCACATACTCTAGGATAAACTTTTTTTTTGCAGTGATTAACATGTGCAGTTTTTAAATTGTCAACATTTGTCAGTCAGCTACCTCTCCATAAAATCTGTAGATTAAAAATAGAACTTGATGTATAACCTGTCTTGGTACTGACCTTGCTGCCACTGAAATAAAATTTGGTTTAGTTTAAGCATATTTTAAAAAATTGTCAGTCCTGTCATGTTCTTTGGAATCCAAACTCAAATTCAGTCCTCAACATCTTGGAGAAAATGAATACCACATGACAAACAAAAGAAAACAGTAAAAGGTTTTTTTATATTTCTTTTTTTTTTCATAATCAGAAAGAATACTTAAATAACACAGTAATTGGGTTATTGGGTTTGCCAATTATTTTTTTTTGTCTTTTTCTTAGGCATGAGATATAAACATTATTATAGCTGGCTATGGACAGTTGGACTATTATGTTACAATATAGAAAAGCTTGATTACACTGAACACATAAGTTTGATTTTATTGTGTATTTACATAGCACAAATATCTTTTCAAGATTCCTTTTATTTCTAAAAATCTGGATTTCTAGTGCTGTAACTTAATTCAGTAAGACCGTGTAATAAACAGAGTAGCTCTTAATTATCCTGGAAAAGTATAATACAAAGTTGCTGTAGCAAATACTGCAGAGAAACTGTGTTAAAAAAATTAATCACCTCCTAACCCATTGAATGACAAAAGGATGTTTTTGTCACTAAACAGTATTTCTTATTTGGTAGAGCTGTGTTAAAATCTCCAAAATGTAGCCTGTAGAAGAGGAAACTTCATTATTTCCTTGTTGATTTCCTTCACAGACATTCTGTTTCAAACCTGTCAAGACCATCTTCCACTGCTGCCAGTGGAAGAATATGAATGTACTCTACACCTGGAAGTGTAGAAGTCTGGAAGCCTCAAAATAACAGAGATTAATAGGTCTATTGAATATATCAATTGTACCATCTAATACAAACTAATTCTCATATGCATAGTGGGTAAGTCTTACATATTTAAAAGTGACAGATAAATGGGTGCCACAAAGGAGCTCAGTGTTAGAGGCTGCCCCTCTCTTATCTCATGATGTTTTCATGCCAATGCTAGCACTATTCAGCAATATAAGCTTTCAAGATTTAAGATGCTCTCAGGGACTAAGATCGCTTCAAGTAAGTCCTCTCAAAATGCTACGTATCTCCCCAGCATCTCCGTCTTTGTGCTTTGAGCATTCACTTCCATCTTAGCTCTGGTGTCATCCTGCGTAGCCTTGATCTTCTGCATGAAGGGAATTTGCACATATGCTAAAGCTATAAAGTGCCTCCTGCATCTTGTGGTGAGCTCTTTTCAAAGCATACTCTTTCCTCCTACAGGTACTATACAGTCTTGGAAATACCACATTTTAATTGCAGTTTCCCGTTACGTATATTTTGATATTGGTGAGTGAGAGACTAAAATGATGACTCTTTTTTTTTTTTTTTTGATTGCAAGAAAGTATCATTACTAAAATATTTCAAAGACTTATGCTGTAATTCTGCTGACTGACTCATTGATACTATGGGTTTTATGCAATTATCTCTGTTGTTGACTTATCCAAATTGCCTTTTTTGGGGTATGGAGCATACATACAGGTTGTTTACATAAAGCCACCAAACAGGACCAGTGAATGAGCACAAGTCTGGGCTGGGTTAGTCTATGCAGTTCTGTGGAGCTAGCTTTGTCGCTATTCTGTTCTTCAATTCTTCAGTTCTTCAAAAATTAAATAGTAAAGACATACAGCTACTTAGGAGATTTTTATTCCCATTAAAAATATGTATTCAATGTAGAAAAAATTATCTAGGAAAAAAAAAAAGGTAAAATTCATGTCTGTTATAAATTTCCACAGGACAATATTATAAAGTATATCTGGTACATTCTCTTGTATAATAATGATTGATTAACCAAGGATAAGAAGAAACAGACTATGTCCTGAATTTAACCTCCTGTCCATACCACTAAATTTTTTATTTATCTTCTGTGCTGGGATTATTTTGATGATATATTTTTCCCTGTAAATAGACCATTAATACCATGGTGGTATTCCATTTTAGATGGAATGAATGTTTCTTTCCTTACTAAAGAGTAATTTCTTCTTTCTCTATCTGGAAATGGTAGGCAAAGGCGGATATATTTGTCATACAGATTACATTACTCACAAAGATCAATACAGGCAAAAGTATGCTGTTGTTTTGTTTGTGTTGGGTTTTTTTGACCCAAATTGCAATATCCCAAATCCAGGTTGTAATGATGAGAAAAATACATTCTGTGTTGTGGATAATGCAACTGAAGGTAAAATTAACCAGACATACACAGAATGATAACACTAGCTTTGTAATGAAGCTCTAGAAAAAAGCATGTGAAAACTGCAATTAATAAGATGTAGTAAAGTATACAACTGATTTCAATTGACAATGTGCAAACTGTAAGTCAGAATTATTTAATGAAATATTTTAGGGTTTGGTTCCTTTGCTGAACATAATATTTTCTTATACTTATTCAAAAAATATAAATATTTTAAAAGTTTTATGTTATATTCTTTCCTGGTTTCTGGTTTTGTTTTTTGTTTTGGTTTGTTTTGTTTTGTTCTCCACCAAACACTACTAAGGTATACTCTGCCATTATGATATGAACAAAATCTAAAAAATGAAAACTATTGTATAATCCTTTAATAAAACAGTAATTTTAACATCTATCCAGACACATATCAGTCTATTCAAAACTTACAGGGAATTTGTTAATCCTGCACACAATTTCCCTACAATGCTGATTATATTTTTTGTGTGCTGTATTAAAAAGAAAAACAAAATTGCTAGTAAGTGGAACTCATGTATTTTCTTCAACATCGTGTTTTTCCTGAAGCACCTCTACTTTCATTCATGTAGTCCCAGAGCTTCACTATGGGAAATCAATGGTAAATGGATACACTTTAGACAACGGACTTACCATCAGTGCCAAGATTTATTAGGTCTTTTACTACTTTTGAAATGAAGTCTCAGATTCTGTAGATAGCCTTTTTCTAGAGGATATGTGTAATAAGTGAAAAACAATGATACTCTTAAGGCAGCCCCACAGAGAATTAGCAAAAGCCACACATTAGTTTGAACAAACCTTAGGTAAAAATATTAAAAAATATTTTAAAAATATTTTTGTCTTGATGGTTTTTGAATGAGACACTAAATACCTGACAAACTTGGTAGAAGTTGACACTATTTGTCTTTAGTAACATCTTTTCTACATACTGCAGTGGAGGCAGCCAGCACCCTTGCAAGACAAAGATGACACAAAAATTCTGTGAAAACACAGAATACCTCTCCTGATTTGGTTATCTAGCGAGATAGAGACTTAAGAAGTGAACACAGAGGTTAGAATGTTAATGGAGGGACCATCAAAGATTTCACAGCCTTTGCATGAAAATTCTTTAAATGATTAACAGTTCCTACAAAAATACTGTATTTCTTTATGTATTTTTAGCCAATTAATTCATCTCCTATCTACAGTGGACTGGGAGTATAATTTACTTTCACTTTGAATCTGCTTGATATATGAAGTATTCATAATAGTTATATATTGTAGATCTATGAAGGCTTTTATCATGTATCCTTCCAGTTTTTCTTCTGCTGACTTATCCTCCCAATTTTTTTTTCTTCTATTGAAGTTGATTTTACTTTCTCCTTGTAATTCTCAGTGAAGTGCTCTTTGAAATGATACACATCTTTCTTGCTGAGAATGCTTAAAATTGAAACCAGCAGTACTGCTATACATTTTTCAATACAAGTCTTCCAGCAATACCTAATATTTGCAAGAGCTATATTGCAATTTGCATTCTGGGCTTCAAAGATAGTGCATGTATCTTTTACATACTTGTCAATGCATTGTCATGGATGGAAATATTTGACATGGTTCAAAATTTATTAACAATTTCAGGTAGGTTGAGAATTCAAGAGGTTGAATTCTTGCAGCATTTAATCAATCATTAACCGATTTAAAGATTTACAAAGTGATTTAACAAAATAATTGAACAGTGACTTAATTATTGATTCAAAGATGATGAGATTCACACTAATTTATAATAAGATATTCCAAATCAATACATACACATACAAGCAAAAACATGTATCTCAAACTAATACATATACATACAAGCACAAACATTTCAGTGCGGGTGCACATGCACACACACACACTTCTCTAACTGCTGGGATCAAAGATGTCTTATTAGCAGGTGACCCTAACGAGACAGTGGGTACCCCTTTTGACTCCTATGCATACACAGACAAATGGAAGAACATCCACACCCGTAAAAGCAAACGTGTATAACAGAAGCATATAGGTGAAGATGCGGATGAAAGAGATGCTTGTCTATAACTAACAATTTCCCTTTTTCTGAGTTTAGAATAAATACAGTGCATTGGAATGCTTCAATGGGTGAACACTCAAAAGAGGTTGACATGCACTTTTCTTCTAATCCTCAAGGTGTCAGCCTGAGCTGCGTCCCAAATCAGGGGAGCTACTGGCCACAGCCTGCTGTGATTCCAAAGAGCTCAAAGCGTCTTACTAATCTTGGGATCCAAGACAACTGACTTTCATCAGGAAGTTTTCCATTCTGGCACAGCTCATACTGTGGGATATTCTGGTACTTTCTACCACTTACACAAGCCCAGAACTTACTCGATCTTGGGGTCCTGGTATCGCCCTCCTCCCCAACCCATTTTTGTCACAATCCATAGATTGTGAGGACTGATTGATTATAGTTATTATTTTCAAAAGGTAGGAGTCATGGGGGCCAAGCATGCTAAGGGATTCCTATAGTGTCTTGGTCCATTACTCTTTACCTTTTTTTTCTTTCATATTAGACCATTATGCTACATTTTGGTCCATGAGTATTTTTATGTGGCCCAAGGGAAAATTGTGCCAAAATCCAAGTGGCCTAAAGGGGCTGGTGGAGACTGTGCCACCACACACTTTTCCCTTTACTCACCCCCCTCTATTTTGAGCAAACCATGACTTTATTTGTTAATATTCCTGACATGAGTTCATCATGTCTTTTAACCTGATAAGTAATAGTTTTGATTCTGTTTTTTCCCATTTGTTTGGCATTGTGTTACTGTCCTATAAAGAAGCACAGAAGGATGGAGATTGAGAATGAGACCATTACCAAATTTAAGGGGAAAAACTGCAATGAAAAGAGATGAAAATGGTTCAAATCCTTGTTCCTGGCTAACCTTCACAGACTTTTGAGAAAGGAGTACATGAAGTAGAGGTCTTGTAGCAAGAACTGCCTGCTGCAAGTGTGGCATCTTACCAGTGGAGATTAGCCTCATATATATGTTCCAGAAAGAAAAAAGAACAGCTTCAGCAATATAGATATATAAATTTGACAATCAGATGTAGTTACACAAACAAATTTTAAAGCTTGATTTTAGAGGTGAACTGAAAATGGTAAAAAAGGCAAAATGCCTAGTTATAGTTGCTTATGGTAGCAATGCCATTAAGGCTGAAAGTGTCTTGCTAGCTTCAACATTATTAATGTGGGGAAACTGTGACCACATATAAATTTTTAGAAACACATTATTTTTAGAAAAAAATTAAAAAGCATGGTTAATTTTGTAAATATTACTCAAGAGAAAAATTAATTCAGATGAATATTGAACATACAATAGGTATGTCTACTGTAGTAATAAGGTTAAATTAGCTGTTGTTACTCCTAAAATTGAATCTAATGGGAATGCATTATTAATATGCAAGCTCTTCAGAAATTTATTCATGTTTTTTGCTTTTAAATTTTCAAAATCATTCTTATGAATGGAGAAAATGCAACCATCTCCAGTTAGAAAAAAGAAAACATTTACTATGACCTCAGTTAATTGTCTGTCTGTGACTGAGATATTTGTTAGATACATATGTCTCTTCTGCATTGCATAAAGATTGGTTTTTTTGATTTATACCAGTGATTATTGCCTTCTGTATACCTCCACACTCTTGAGAATAATACTTATTTACTCTTTTTCTGGGGATTGATTTCAACTTCCTACTTATAAACATTCAACCAATACAGTGAAGACTCAGTCCGTGAACACCTAACAAGTTCACAGTCTTAAAAGAGATTTTTTGATGTATTAAATACACTGTCATGTCTTTTAATTTTTTAGCCCTGGAGAAGGTTTGAATGACTTACTTCCTTTAGCAAGATCTCATCACATACTTATCAAAGTGAAAAAGTAAAATAAGTCTATTTCTAAAATAATAAAATTGATAAACTGAGAGTATTCTACCAAAGATCACAAGAGAAATACACTGTGATTTGTTTAATACTTGTCAGAAAGACCACCAAGACTGCCAGTGACTAGAAAATTAATCATAATGGAGAAGATATTAAACTAAGTGACAACTCCAGCACAGTCAGGAGTGTGTAATCCTCATAAACCCATATATATATATTTAATTATTAAATGTATTCTACTTGTCTATATAAGAAAAAAAAAAAAGAGAGCAAAGTTGATTGCAATTTCTAGCTCTCTAGCTAAAAATATTTGATTATACTTTTTTCTTCGACACAATTTATGGTGTTGCTATAAAGGACTATCTGAATAAGCTTGTGAAGACTTTTTAGCCTGCTATAGTATTTTGTAGTGAAATCCACTTCTATTCTTTGAACAACATTTCTTATTTCTACTTCGGTAACTTATTGAAAACCATACACTATGACTTTTATATAAAAGAGTCTGAATTAACACAGAATAGAAATGGAGCAACCATTTTAAATAGCTTCTCAGTATCACAAATGAAGAGCGATGCGAGAGCAATCTGATGATTCTGTCTTCACAGGACTTAGCTTCCTTCAACTTCTAAATGTGGTTGATGCAATGGGCTCACTTAAGCAGTAAGCAATGCAGATTTGCTTGAAACAAAGAACAATCTATATAAAATTGATTTTTGGTTCAAATAAATGACTCTCCAAATTTATCTGGAGGAGGTAATGATGTGCATGTTTGCTTAATTTGCAGGTGACACCAGTCATCTGCAAACAGTCAATATGCTGTCTGGATGACATGGCTGCCCTCCAGAGAATGGAGAAGCATGTCTGCCTGACCTCATGAAGTTCAGCACAGAGAAATGTTGAGTCCTGTTTCAGGGAGGGAAGAGCTCCTGTAAAAGCATATGCTGAGGATGGACAGGCCAAAGGGTAGCTCTGCAGGAAAAGCCCTGGGGTGGCACCAGGCAGTGAGTTGAATGTATGCCAATGGAGTGCCCTGGGAGTAAAGGTCTTCAACAGTTCCTGGGCCTTGTGAACTCATAGGCCAAGGGAAGGTATTAACTCCTTCTACAGAGTAGATACTGCATCCAATTGTGAGCCGCCTAACAGAGGTGGACAAGATGGAGCTACCTGAGCAGGGGGCACCCAAGGCATTTGGGGCTGGAGCACTTGTCCTTCCAGACAGATTATCTTCTAGTCCTATGAAGAGAAATAAAAGTAAAAAGTACAAGTTCAAGGAAAGTTTTGAAGTAGAATCAGCCGAAGGAAGTAACATCAAATAATTGTTCTGATCTTGTAGCTTTCCCTAAACATCTGCTATAAGACAGTATCTGACATAGCTCTTATGTTAGGTTATTACTGTTAAAGGAGTGGTAAATACATGTAAGCTGAGACAGTTTTCAAAGCCTTATCATAATGCAAATAAAAAAAAATAAAGTAAATATAAAAGAAAATTATATTTAGGAAATGAATATTTCATTAACAATATAACAATATTTCATTAACAATATAACAAACATAACACACTCCCTCTCTTTATCTGTTTATGTTTTCTTTTCTGGTTATTTGACATTCAGAACAGGCCACTACAGTTAACAATAATAAAAAGGGTTTTTTTCGATACGTAAACAGCAAGAGGAAGAGTAGGGAGAACGTGGGTCCATTGATGAA